>JXTB01000148.1:163466-266506 GCA_002914805.1 Parasponia andersonii
TTACTAAATTAATTATTCAATAATTAATTTATGTTTTGAAATTCAAATGTTGAATTCAAATCTAGAGATAATCTAGAAGATTTAATAAGATTAAATTTTCAAAAGATTATCTATATTAATTATTCAATAATTAATTTAAAGATTTGAAATTCAAATGTTGAATTTAAATATGGAAATATTCTAATAGATTAATGTGACTAAATATTTTAGATAATCAATATGTGATAATTAATATAAGATTTGAAATTTAAAAGTTAAATTCAAATTAATAGATATTTGTAAAGATTTAATTTGATTAAATCATCTGCATATCTAATTTAAATCTTGTGAAGATTGTAATTAGTTAATATCTACATTATCCAATTTAAATTTAAATAGAAAGTTTATATTTTATTTTAATAAGATTAAAATAATGATCTGAAAATTATGAGATAATTTCAAATTTGAAAATCCAATAAGTGGGAGATATTTTAATAATGAGATAATTTAATTTGTAATTTTTGAATTTGAATTTTGAAATATTCAAGGAGATTTCATTTGGATTAAATCTTTTAATTAAATAAATTAGATTTTGTGAAAATATTAATTATTTAAACTTGAATATTACCTCTCACAGTTATTATTTAATAATATCTTTTGTGAAAAGATTGTTCAATTATTAAATAATAATAAATGCTAGAATGATTGATAATCATTAACTTTTCTATTTTATTAAATTATGCTAATACTTGATTATTATATGAATAATATTGCATGTATATTCTATATAGAGTATTTAATTACATGATCTTAGTAACATGTCATATGGGATAGTAGAGCTACTCACATGCAAAATATGAACATGCTTACATAACTTATTTTAGGTTACTAAGTAAGTTAGATAATTGGGCAAAATCATTAAATCCCTATTATAAAATATTGAGTGGGAGAAGGAATGAGATACATACGGTCTCCATTGTTGGTTCATTATGTACTAGGATAAGCCTCGTCTCAGAATCTTGTTGAGCTCCCGTAGGAGGGTTTTTGTCCGGGTAGTACGGGAAATGAATTCCTTAGGATAAGGTATTAGGTGGACTATATGAGGCCGATCACCCATAGGAGACAGTCTTATATAGAAAGCTTAATAACTAAAACAACAGTTACACACTCAACTCGAAATATTGATATCCTCCCGTAAGAGTTCTTGTTAGTAGAGTAGATGACTAAATTGAAGGTAGTTAGAAATATAGGATATGAGATATTTGTCTTATTTTCTAAATGAAATTATTTCAGTTTGATTTGTTAATTGCATGACTTCCCGTAGGAGGCTTGTAATTAATGGAAAGTTGAATTACCATGAATATTAGTGATAGTCCTAGGGATACTTCACTTGCATATTATATATTCTATTTTACATTATGTTAATTATTCAAAATATTTCTTGCATGATGTTTGCTATTATATGAATTAATTTATTTTCATTCAAATAGATATATCCTTAATTCCTTTACCCACTGTATTCACATTCACATAACTTGTATGGTTAGACTATGCTATCTGGATTAATGTAACCTAGATTTAGTGCTTATGGCTGATAAGTTATTAAGTTTTTACTCTTATATGTTTGTCGATATTCACTGGTGAGACTAGTGAAGAAAAATAAAGCATATATGTGGTCGGAAAGTTCCTAGAAAATTCATTGATATATGTTGACATACGATGTCCAATATATTACAACATGAAATTCAAGGAATTCAAACCACTATAATATTATGCTAAATCTCAATGAGATTTCTAATGAACATCTTCACCAAATTATAGTAGCTAAAGGTGAATTTTCTAATCCCTAGCTAAAAGGAAAATGTTTCTTATATAGCATTAAAAGATATTGAAAGAAAATTGTTAGGGATACCTATATAATATTTGATTAGAAGGTAATAACAATTTATTGTTCATTAACTTATTTTAGTAGATGACTTAATGAATCTTGGATAGGATTCAAGAATCATTAACCATGTTTGCATACCTGTTGCAAAGGGTTCCATAGAAACCAAAGGGTTTACTGAAGGCAAGTTCACTCAGAGTAAGGACTTCAATGGCTATAGTGTCTATACATAAAATGAGAAATATTTAAATTCATATTTGATGAATTTATAAATTAGGGCATTAAAAATTGTCAAGTATTTAAGAAAAATTTGATTTTTTTTTCATACTTGATGAAACGATATTATTCTGTTTGTCTCAACGACAAAGTTTCTATGTGAAAGAATAATATTCTTAATTGAGTTAAATGACATTTTTATTGACTTAAATTATTTTCATTGTATGATACTAATAATGGTGAGATTGAACATGATAAATCTAATCATAAAAATTGAGTAAGTACTAAGAATAAAATATATTTGTACTTCGTTTATATTAACCTAAATATGATCCAATGATTGGTTAAGGATAGGCATCTAAACTTGTTAGAAGCCATACATTCACCAATCTGCGAATCCTATCTAAAAGGTAAAATAACCAAAAAGGTCCTTTGTTAGAAAAGACCTAAGAGTACAAGAATGTTTAAAAATAGTACATATTGTTGTATGCGGGCCCTTGAGCAATCAAGCCTAATGATGTTTTGAATATATCATTATGAATGATTATTCATTATTTTATTATGTTTTCCTAATATTATTGCTAATTAAATTCTTTCAAAAAGTTCAAAGAATTGAAAATAGAAACCAAAAGTATAAAGACGCATCGATTGGATCGAAGCATTGAATACCTATATAGAGAATTCTTAGGAATATCTCACAGACAATGAAAATTTTTGGCTATGATTAAGTTGTTGTTCAATTATTCATTATTAAGACCACAAAGTAAGTTATTTCTTGAGGAGGTAACTGATGATATAATCAGCCTATCTATGAAAGATAGATTAAAGTAACACTTAAGAAGGATAAATCACCAGAAGATCCAGACTCTCATTGTAGTGGGAGGATCGTGAGACATTCTGGTAGATATTTGGGAATAGGAAAGTCCAATAACCTAGAATCTGATTACTTTATCTACTAAGAAAAAATAGATGATGTTGATATACATTTTTGGCAAAAGGTAATAGAATCCATATTAGAGTCTACGTACTCTAATAAAATCTTGGATCTCATAGATCCACCTGGAGGGGTAAAATCTTTTAGGTGTAAAATTAATCTATAAGAAAAAAAGAGGAATAAACAGGAAAGTAAAGACTTTCAAGATAAGTTGGTTGCAAAAATATTATATACAGAAGGAATGTCTATTATGTTGTTATCATCAAGTCTATTCATATACTCTTTTCCATAATCGTATCTCTTGATTATGAGATATAGTAAATGGATGTCAAGATAGCTTTCCTGAATAGCAATCTTGACGAATGTATCTAAAAGGTACAGCCAGAGGGATTCATTGAAAAAAAGCCAAGAAAGTAAAGTTTGTGAAACTTTAGAGGTCTAATTTATAGACTTAAGCATTTGTCTAGAATTTGTTGATTTGATCATTACATAGATGAATCTTGTATCTATAAAAGATTCAGGGCAGCACAGTGATTTTTTTTTATTTATATATATTGATAATATACTAATCATTGGGAATGATATAGGATAACAATCATCAATTAGAATTTGGTTAGCACAATAGCATGATATTTATTATGTTGTTGGAATAGTAAATTATTACTAATCCAATCCAGAACCTGAACATAGAGTTATAGTCAAGTGTATCCTTAAGTATCTTTAGAGAAATAGGAACTATATGCTTGTCTATTATAGAGAAAGATCTGATTTATATAAGATATATTAATTCAGATGATTGATCTGAAAATATACTCCAGAGGATCAACTTTTTGCTATGTGTTAACCCTAATAGCGAGACGCTATAGTGAGTAAGATAGCCTTAGCAGAAGAGCCTTGCTGGTTTGTTTACCAAATCTTTAGCAATCAAAATATTTGAGGATCACCTAGAAGGAATGGGACTGCGTGATATATCACACCTTTAAAGGGCAAGTAGGAGATTGTTGGGAATATGCCCTAGAAAGTAGTTTCTTTATTTGGCATTTTAAACAATGTTTATTGAATTTAAGTATTATCTATTTATTATTAATAAATTCCATATTATATCCCAATAATATACATGTGATGTTTATGTTTTCTATTATGTAAACGTCTAAAAGTTTCCATGACTAATAATGAGTAATAAATAATTGTTTGTGTGAAGTATTCACATGTGGGAGACTAAATTATTTATTTCATTATGTCTAAATTAAAAGTTCACATTCTGCAAATAGAGATAGAATACTTTATTTTGCCATAAAATGTACAATGGGATTGATGAAGTCTCTAATCATCGAAGTATCTGACTTCGGATAGAAACACTAGTGCGTTATAAGAAAGTTATAAGTGCATTAAACTGGACTAAGTGAAAATAGAATTTGAGGTTAAGTGCCGTAACTCAATATTCTGTCTTTCACTAATCTAGCACTGTTGCAAGATTACCTTAATCCTAGTAATTGTTAGACTTGTTTTCATGAGTTTTATCTTTTTGACTTATTAAAGGATTAGTTCCGATTATATGGTTCAAACTCCGGTATCTTGGAAGATAAGATTTGTGAATTGACGAGAACGCCTTTCATGATTTGGACACCATGCATATAATGTCACTTTGAGTTTTTTCAAGGACTTGGATAATAAAAAACCAAGCGTCAGGAATGCACTTTGTGAATTTGACTATGTTTATATGGACAGTTACAAACACCGTAGTCAATTATTATCCATTAGATGAAAAATGATAACTCAAAGGTAAATATGTACTAGAGGGATAATACGGTAATTTTACCTCACTAGTACGGTATTGCATCGGGGCTATATTTACAGATATAGTATATGCTAAATAGATCAAGTTAATTAAAGTGTTAATTAGCTTCACAGAAAATATATGTCATTTAGTCTAAGAGTGCAATATTGGGCCTATAGTAGAGTGCCCCAATATTAATGGACATAGCCCAGTCATAATTAAGAGTTAATTATGATTATGGGTAGTTGGCCTATTAGAGCTTAGACTATTTACATCCATAAGGTCCCCTGTCTAGCTCACACATAGCCCAATAAACTCATTAGGGTTTACATCTCTTTAAATACTTGAGAGAAAATATCACCTAAGTCACACTAAGTGTTCTACACGCCACTCATGCACAGTAACTATGCTTTTTCGTGTGAAAGAGAGAAAAGAGAGAGTGAGAGAGAACCGAGCTCGTGGGAGAAAACCCGTGTTCGTTTATGGCCACTAAGGGAGAGATACCCATGGTCGTAGACATGCACTCAAGGAGAAGGAAAATCGTCTTCTGGATCATTCGTTCATCTCTCGTTGGGAATCAAGAAGGTGCTCACATACTGGATCATTCAACGGGCTCTAGAGAATAGATGGGAAGACTCAATGGTTGTGAAGCACTTCCAGGTTTTATCTAATCCAAGATCCATGAATTGATTTATGTTAGATCAACGGCAGTCATATGTTTTTGTTTTGTAAAGTTTCAAGAAAAATTTTAAAATACTTATTTCGCTGCGTTCTTGATTTGTTTACAAAACTGCTGAAATTATTTTCGGTAAAATCGTTTTTCGAAATTTATTTTTCGGAATTTCCAGCAAATAGTTCATGAGCATCTCTACCTTTCTCAACATTATTATAAATATTTCTATTTAAGCCAAACATAAAAATATTTGTAGCTCTACTATTTTTGGTGAAGTTGATTTTATCTTTTTCATCATATTCTTCTATGTCTTTTTCAACTTTTCTACCATCAATCATTTTAGTTATTTTCAAAGAGCATTTACTAACAATATACCATAAATCAAAATCAATAGACTTAAGGTAAGTGTCCATACGACTTCTCCAATAGTTAAAATCACTTCCATTGAAAAATAATGGTTTGAATGGAGATAACCTCTCATATTGAAAAGAAAAATTAGTTAGGCTGGTTATCTCAAAAACCAGTTACATTTTAAAAATTTGAGCACCAAGCTCTAATACCAATTGTTAGCCCAAAATTAGCTAACCCAATAGGGGGTGAATTGGGTTTTAAAAACTTTTATAAACTTTTCTTGATAAACTAGTAAGAGCAATATCAAATAAAAATATCTAAATTGCATATACAAGCTCAAGATAAATAAATTAAAGAGATAGAGATAGAGAAATGCAAATACTATTTTTCACGAGATTTAACAAACATAATAGTTTCTCTACGTCCTCAGATTTTAACAACCCACTTCGAGCTTTCTACTATCAGATTAAGAGAATGGGCTTGATCGTCCCTTTTACACAATGAGTGCTTTCTCCTTAGGCTCACTCACATCTTTAAAATAGGATTGAATCCAGCTCTATCACGCCTAACTCGGATTATTTCGATTTCGTTACCAATCTTACCTAAACTGGGTTATTTATGAATCCGGTGTCAACCTTACCTCACAAATATAATTTTGGTTTCATTTGTTGATACACTCAACTAGAATCTCTCTTAAGAATATAATTGATACAAGGTAGGCCTAGAAAGAATAAATGAAAACACAAGATATAATCTAGTTTGGCTCAAGTGATTTTTATTAAAAAAAATAAATTTGAAAATTTGATTCACAAAAGATGATTTGAATAACTTGAAAGTATGATTAAAGCAATGTAGGAATGTTAAAAAGTTATTTTAGTATTAGAAAAGCTTCTATTTATAGACTAGAATGAAAACTAGCCATTTTAGACCGTTTGATAGACAATCTGTTAATTTTGGCAGACCGAAAATACTAGCTGTTGAAAGTGCGGTTCTAACGGTCGAATTTGAAAATTTGTTAAAAAAGAACAGAGGAATCGATCGACCAATTCTAAAGACCGGTCTACCGAATCCATCTGAGAGCAATTTTTTATTTTTATTTCAAGCCTTTTTCAATTATTCTTAAAATGTGACTTCATAATTGATTTTTTTATGTAATATAGAAACTACAGAAAATTATAAATCAATTTACAAGCTTGTGTAAAATAAATTTAATATTTAAATTTGAGATAAACAAGTTTGATAGTGTTGCTTCAAAAATTTACAATTTTATGAAAAATTTGAGCCATTAAAATTATATTAGGTATAAATAATTACTCAAGTATAAGAACTAAGTATGTAACATTTACTAATATAGGTCTTGTAATCTTGAACTTTGTCTTCAAGCTCTTTACCATAATTCATCTTGAATGCCTTGTGATCCATCAATTTAACTTGCTACACACTCAAGTAGATTATTAGTTCTTAATCATATATTTGTTAACTTCAAAATATGAGAGTAGGATTGATAATACAAAGTATGACTCAATAAACTATGCTCAAGTTTGTCAATAACATTGGATCTCTGGTTATCTCCTCTCAGGTTTGCTAATGGACATTGAAACAAAATGCAATTTCACCTATAAATACTACAACAATAGCCATATTCAAAATCCTTTCAAACTCTAACATGATTTTCTTTGATTTATCACAATTAGATTCATTTTTATTATTTAGTTTTTTTCTTAGTATAAAAATTTAGATTCAATCATTATTTAGGGTTTAGTTTTTAGTAGATTTCAATTGAAATTTTAGGGTTTTTATTTCTAGTTGATATATTCCAATTTCAGTTCATAGTTATGCTGAAAAAATATTAATTATTGTTAGATATGATATAACTTATGCAAAATTCTGTTCATAATTTTTTATTTATCGTATATAAAAATTTAAATATAGTTCATGATATTATTAATCTGGTATATGTAAATTCAGAATGGTATATGTAAACTTGAATGAATGTCTTTCTCTAATACAATATTGCTCTGGTTTCTCGGTATAAATTATTGATTTTATGAACTTGCATATCTGGTTTATATATTTCTCTATGAATACATAGATTATTATGATTTTTAAGAATATAAAACTTTAGTAAAATACTAAAATGAAATGTTGTAGTAGTTACAAAGTTTACTTTCTTCTGTTCATATACAGTATTGATTTAACCAATGTACCATTTTTCACACTTAAAAACCTGTATGTATGATAGCTCAAGTGCACACCTTCTTAAGCTGCAAGGTTGAATTTTTCTCAAGAGCATACATTCTTCATGTGCATACATTCATAAGCTCAGGTGCATATACTCAAATAATATCTAACTATGTTTGGTTCATGAATTTTTTATTATAGTTCATTATAAATAATGAGTTGAGTTCATAAATAACTTTATCTGTGATTCAGATATGGTTTATAACTTTATGTCTTTAGTTCATAAAGTTGTATTTCATATATGAGAATATATCTCCTTAACAAGTTTCTATTTGGTATATGAGTTAGGTATCTAGTTCCATTTGATTTTCTTTACTAATGCTATTCTGTTTGGTTCATAAATTTATGTCTTTAGTTCATAAATTTGTGAGTGTGATTCATAATATTACTGTTATGGTTCACATTTACTATGTACTTCTTATTTAGTTTATTCAGTTCCTAAACTAATCTTTATAGTTCGTAAATTTATCAATTTATGTTTGTTTTTGATTTAGTATATATTTAATTTTTGTTTGGTTAATAAGTTTATATGTTTAATTCATAACCTTGTGTATTTGTTTGACATTTTAGTTTGCTATATGCTAATTTGAATATGATATATGATTTTTAATACTCAATACATTACTTGTAAAGTTTTGATAATTTCTCTCATGAAAACAGAGCCAACTATAAAGTGCTTGTGATCAAAAAAGCAGATGCATTGATGATGAATGTCAGCATAAAAGAAGTAATACGAAGTAAAAAGATATTATATCGACAAAAGATCGTTGAAGAATCTATCACTGGGTCGAAAACAAAATGAGAAGGGAATATAAAAGTGATATGAAAACACAAAAGTGAAAATAAATGAAACATGTACTCTTGTTAAAATTTAGCAAAAATAATATGTTTCTTTCGATTTGACAAGGATTATTGTATTGAATACTTTTAATTGTAAAGATATTGAATACTAGACAATTTTTTTTTTAGTTCATTTGTTTTATGTAATATGCTTTGATATAAATCTAAATTGTTACTTACTTACTTACTTCTAGTTATTTAATTTATGAGGTACACTTAAGTAATTTAAAAAAACCTGACGCTATTTAGGAATGATAAAATAAATTGAAAAAATTCCCTCTGTACAGTATATATTCTTTTGAACTAGGTACATAATATTTTATTAATGGTTTATACTAATATGAAATAACTATATAACTTTTAATACTACAACATAATATGTGAACTAGGGTACTATACTCAAATGTCATAACTTAACTAAGAAGTAGTACATAAATTTGTTAGTTCAAACATGGTATATATGTTTACATTCAATCGCTCAACTCAAAAAATTGTCTATATTTTTTTTTTACTGCTTCATAAGATTTCGACAACAATACATGTGTTCATACATAATCTGGTTTATATATATTATAAATTCAATAATATAATAATTAATGAATTTGGTATATAGCCTCATATACCATGAAAAAATTTTCATATACTAAGGCAAAAAATTCATGTACATGAAAGTGTAAACATTTAGAAATAAGATTACAATATTAAATATCTAAAATGATGAATTTGGTATATAAATTAATATACCATGACAAAATATCTATATACTAAAATCAAAAATTCATATACTAGAAAAAAAACCTTCATTTCAAAACAAGACAAATTATAAACTCAATATAGAAAAAAAGTAATGATCCCTATGTTACATTAATTGATATCACCAGCCGCCTATGACATCCTTTAATGAAAGTTCTAAACACCATAAACAGTTACTTAAAATTCTCATCTTCATCTTCATCCAAAGCAAAAAAAAATTATCTTCATCAACTTCATAATCAGTATATGAATCTGTATAAAGAAACCAAGAAATAAATATTAATAAAAAAATTATATCTCATATTTCAGGAGGTACATACACACATATACCAAGTTAAAAAATCTATGTACTAAACATAAAAAAAATCATGTGTTGCAAAAAAAAATAGAACAGAAAAACAACACATCTAGGTTCAAACTCTTGATCAATAATAACAAAATAGTTAGTATGTTAATCAACAATAATCATACAACATATACCATTACAAAAAAATAAATATACCAAAACCAAATATATATGAACTAAATAAAAATATTGAACATCTTGATCAATAATAACAAAAAACACATATACTAATACCAAAAAATATATGAACTAAATAAGAAATATAGAATATATTCATCAACAAAAACCAATGAATAGTAATACTATATACCACAAAACATATTACATATACCACTACAAATATTGTATATACTATGACTAAAAATTAATGAACTATTACCAGTTATCAAAAAAAAAACATATATCAAAATAGAAATAACTACTCAAACCTAATAAAAAAATAAGATTAGACATGAATTAAGATCAATTATAACACAAATTATTGAAAAAATAAAAATTCCCAAAGCTAATACTTAATATAATTAACTCAATAATAAAAAAACTAATGCATAACTAAACAATAACAAAACTAAGATCAATTTCACCAATGTAAATAGAGAAATCACCAAAATGTCAGAAATCTGAAAAAATATACCAAACAATACCACAGGACAATCATTGACTAAAGATTGCCAAAAAATAAGAGCAATGAAAAGAAAAAACTGAAAAACAACCGATTCGGCCAAAGATTCGAGGAGAATAGTGGAGTTTTGAGAAGAATGCATAGAAAATCAACGACAAAAGGAGAGAGAATCAAGATAAAGAAAAATAGAAGAGAGAGAAGAAAAAGAAGAAGAAGAAGAAGGATTCTGAAAAATAGAAAGAAAAAGAAACGGAAAAAAATGAAAAATTAGTAAAAGGCAAAATTGGAAAAATATAAATGTATCAGCTGAGGGGTTTTTAAAAAAATGGACATATATCTATAAGATTTAAAAGTTAGATACATATTTAACCAAATTTTAAAAAGTGGTCATATATTATATTTTCTCAAAAATAACTTAAAAAAAAAAAATTAAAAGTGGCTTCGTAATTTGACATGGGTTGAAAAGTTTGAAAATTTGAACCGCAATACGAAAAAACCCAGCTTAGGTATAAATGGAAATATCAAACAAAAAAATAAAATGAAAAATTAGTCATTTTATCCTCTCATATTTTGCATCAGTATGAATTTGCTCCATCACTTTTAACTTTGCATTCAAGTGCCCCCTTCAATAACAACGTTGTTCTTTTTTTATCCATTTACTTTATTCAAGTATCCCTTACAATGGCAAAGTGTTTTTCTTTTGTCTCCTTACTTTTAACTTTAGTTTCAAATGCCACTTAAAATAGTAAAATTGTTATTCTTTTACCCCTTTAACCCTAACACCGTTAGAAAATTGTTAATGGAGCTAAATCATCATTTTTCTTTTTAAATAATTAATAAATATCTTTTATTATTTTTTTATATTAGACATTTCCAAAGAACTAGTTTTTATGATTAAATAAATAAAATAAACAAAAAGAGATAAAAAATATTTTTTAATGATTATATATGTATATATAAATAAAAAAATAGGTAAAATAGAACAATTTTTACATTAATTCATTAGTTTCAAAATATTTTTAGAAGTTATGCAAAAAAAATACATATTTTTCTATTCAAAAATTTTTCTAGAAAATGAACTAAAGTCTATTTTTGTCTATTTTTTGTTTTATATATACATATATAATCATTAAAAATTATTTTGTTTTACCTTTTTTGTTTATTTTATTTATTTAATCATAAAATCTAGCTCTTTGGAAATATCTAATTTAAAAAAATAGTAAATGATATTTATTAGCGTAAAATGATTATTTAGTTATTGTCTATTAATAATTTTCTAATGGTGTTAAAGTTGAACGATAAAAGAATATCAATTTTGTTATTTTAAGGGACATTTGAATATTAAGTTAAAAATTAGAAGATAAATAAAGAATAATTTTATCATTATAAGTGTACTTGAATATTAAGTAAAAAATAAGGGAATAAAAAAGAATAAATTTGTTATATAAAGAGCAATTGAATACAAAATCTAAAGTAAGAAGTTAAATTTCCAAATAAAAATAAAACCGCGGTAAGGCTTTTTTTTATAGGCCCTATCCCCATTGTGTGTGTTATAATACATAAAGACACACGTATATAACATCTCTATCTCTCTCTTTCGGATCTTTCTCATTCTTAATTGAAGCATCCAGCACAGCCTCCGCTCTCTCTCTCTCTCTCTCTCACTCTCTGGGTCACGCGCCGGTATCTAAAATCGGCCGTCTCCGATCACCGGAAGCTCGCCTTGAAGGTAAGCCCTTTGGCCGTTTATGATGTTAAAAGTTGGAAATGTTTTATGTATTTCTCTGATCTGCGTTAAACTTGGCATGAGTTTTCCTCAATTTTGTTTGTATTCCGAGAAAGTTTTGGGGTTATTATAGTAAAAAGAAACGGAATGGAATTTTGATCTATGGTGTGTTTTTGTTTTTGTATTATGCTGGAATTTTGACTTGGGGCTTCATAATACACTAGTTTTTTTTTTCCTCTAAATTACGAGGAATTTTTGGAATATATGAGAGATTATAGCTTTTTTTTTTTTTTTTTTTCCCTCACTCCTGAAATGAGAGAATATAGCATAATAAACTGTATGCATCTCACTTCGAGTTTACAGAAAATAACAAAGAAATCTTTGTTTACTGCAACTTGAAATACTAATAAGATGTAGATTTAAAATGTGTCTACTAACTAATAAGTACAATAGGATATTACACTTTCATAGTGTTTTGTCATAATANATTCTCATAATTTACAAAATCATAACGATAAAAACTAAAGACTACTTCTGCAAATGGACACAAGCTTAGAGCATCTCTATTACTATGCTATTTCATAGTGTTGAATCTATCATTTAGTATATAGCACAAGAATGACCCTCTATGTCAATGTTGTTATTATTATTATTATTATTATTATTACTATTTGAAATCATCAATTGCAATGTTATTTGCTGTGCTAAATTTAACATCGGCTATATTTGATTTGAAATATAGCTTTAAGTATATATATCATAATGTAATAATTTTAGGATGTTAGAATGCGCATTTTCTAATGCTTATTCAATATACTTTTTTTAATACCTAGCTAATTATAAAATTCACTTTTGAAATTATTAAATAATAAAAATTTAGTATGGTCTTAAATATTATTATGCATTACAGTGAAATTTTAAATTTGGTGTTAAATTCACCTTTTTGTTATTTATTGTGTTAGATATTGGTAATAGCATTTGAATTTGAGTTTGGATTTGAGATAATCCCAGCTTAATTAGTAACGACATATGCTTCAATATCGAGCTTTAGAGTTTAAATTCCTCACCACAAAAATTTAATAAACAAATCGATTTTATTTTTTTAAAAAAGAAATATTTTAAAAGAATTTTTAACAATTTCAATATTTTTCTGAATAAATACAAAAATAAAAAAAGGTGACAGAACGTTCAACACAGCTCAAGCAGACTCAGATCTCTGCCATTGGATTACCTCAAAGCTAAGAAGCGAGGCCATGTCCCGGGAGAGACCCAAAAGAGGCGTACTGCCTCCGGCTCAAGAGGTACGTCAACATGTACCATTTAATGCTTTCTATCACGTGCTTTTCCCAATAAATCTAAATTATGTCTTTTGTGTTTGATTGCCGAGAAATTAGAGGAAACTGTTCAAATTAAAAAAATGGGTTATGTGGGTATTTGTTATAGGGATCCAGTTGGGCTGTTTTTGTTTTATTTTGTTAACTAAGATAAATAAGTTTGGGTAATTTCCAGTGGCACCTTGCTTTTGCTTTTTAATGCAGAATGTTGAGAAATTAAAGAAAGTTCTTGAAGAGGGTAATTACTACGGAGCTCAGCAGATGTACAAATCTATAAGTGCAAGGTATGAGTATTGATTTTAGTATGAATATTGATTTTAAGCTTACTTGTATATGTAATGTACAGACATTTTAACCAAAATATAATTTCTTTGTTGCATACCTTTTTCTTTTGATAATTTGTCCTTGCTTTCAACCTGCCGATATTTGGGAGACAGGATATTCTAGCATATTGCTAGATAGGTCCCAATGAAAAGATTAACCCAAACCCCATAGGAGCATAGAATTTCTTTGTTGCATGATGCTGTCTTTGTGTCTACATATGTCAAAGGAGGGAAAAAGAAAAGGAAAAGAAAAAAAAAATCTGCCTGAACTTCCCTGCATGGAAATTGAACTCAAACTCTGACCTTTTGATGTTCTTCATGTCATTTTTCTCCTAGCATGTAACAAGTTACTCTTTATTATCAATTCAGGTGTGCACACTGACGAAGCATGCGTGCTTTATTGCAGATATGTATCTGCTCAAAGGGAATCTGAAGCTTTGGATTTCATTCATTCAGGTGCATGCAGCCAATTAGAACATGGGCAGGTTATACTCTTATGATGCTGGTTATACAAAATTTACCTTTGCAGTGATATGTGTTCATTTTAAAAGAAGTGGGATGGGATAGGGCTTAGCATATGTTAATTTTGGGTGCCTGCACCTAATCTAATCTTCTATGGTTAACAGGATGGTCCGTGTTTGTCTTGGTTACAAGCTGTTACATTCATTCTGACTTTTCACTGGTTTATCTTACTTTATTGTTTGAAAATATCATATCTCTGGATGAAAAAAACTCTGCCCGAAGCTTTATCCTCCTATCTTATGGTGTTTATTCT
This sequence comes from Parasponia andersonii, assembly GCA_002914805.1. Classification (NCBI taxonomy): domain Eukaryota; kingdom Viridiplantae; phylum Streptophyta; class Magnoliopsida; order Rosales; family Cannabaceae; genus Trema; species Trema andersonii. The sequence continues at coordinate 178,242 of JXTB01000148.1, forward strand.
AATAAAGTTATCACCGAAAAAAAAATGAAGAAAAGCAAACTGAATCTTTGAGCTTGATACGATTTGTCAGTTAAAAAATGTTATGCAATGCTTGAGTCTACCTTTATCCATTGTGAAATCTGTCTACTTGATTAATGAATCCGTCTCAGATAACGTGTGGTGCAGAGCTAGCTGTGCTTTTTGTGGATATACTTGTGAAAGCAAGAGTTCCTTATGATGAAGAAACCCTTGGTTAGTCTTACTTTCAGATGTAACAATTGACTGCTTATCAGCTTATCAACTCTCACTCGGTTTCTTCCTTTTCACGTGGTTTAAGTGCTTTTCTGCTCTCATTTGGTTTGATTTTTGTTGCTTGGTTTTTCATTTTGATGTTATATACCAAGAAATCGTCTAACTATAGGAATTTGTAATTGCTCAACATGGCTTTATGACCATTTTTTTAATCTCTTTATTATCTCTGATCTAGTCTGTGTTCTTATTGTGATTAAAAAACTCTATCTCAGATCGTGTCAGGAAAATTTATGAGAAGTTCCCGCAGATTCCTGTGCCACAACACTTGGCTGATGATGATGATGTACAACAGCTTTCTGAAGCACTTGGGGCTGCAAAAACACGTGTAGATGGCTGCTCATCATTTTTAAAAGCTGCTATCAAGTGAGAATTTTATACTTTTGAAATGTAGCAGAGATTACCATCCTTATGTGAGGCCATACCATTCTCAAATGTGGTTTTAGGACAGGAATGTTGTTCTAGAATATGATTGAAGGCTTAAAGTGATACGTGTTTTATGCTTTGCAAATATTGTTTGTAGTGTCTTTATCTTTTCTGAAAGACTCTTTCTGGGTCTGTTTGCGTACAGTTGATATGTTTGATTTGACACATATACATGGGTCTCAAGGCATGGCCACAGACGTACACATTATAGTCCACACATGACATAATTAATTAATTAATTTTTTTTTTCGAGGAACACATGAAATAAATTAGTGCTTTAATGTGGTTTGCCTAATTTCTACTGGCTACTATAACACTGCAGATGGGTGTTAATTGTTTTCTCTTGTTTCTCAGATGGTCTGCAGAATTTGGAGCACCCAGAAATGGTTCTCCAGAATTGCATGTTATGCTTGCTGAATATATATATTCTGAATCTCCTGAGGTGGTAGGTGTGAGAGCAAAGTTTTTGTCTTCGAGTGTTTAGTTGTTGTAACTTCTGTTATGCGAGCTTTGTGGTTTACGTGTGCGACACGGGCTAAGCTTGGTTTTTATGTTCTAACAACTTCCTCAACATTTTCTCTTTTCATTCTAAATTCTAATTCTAACAATATTGTTAAATGTTGAAGAGCTTCAAAACTTATGTATATATGTTTCTTAATTAAAGGAAATTCATAGCTTTTCATAATTTACATAATTGCCATCCTTGGAAGTCATTTAATTTCTGTTTTATCGCAGGATATGGCTCGAGTGTCAAATCATTTCATTAGAGGAAACAACCCAAAAAAATTTGCTTCCATTTTGGTAAATTTTATGGGCAAGGTTAGTCTTTTTCTTTTCTTACTCTACTTTGATGTGGTTCTCTCGTTCGAGGTCAATCATAGATATTCTATGAGGTTCCCTGTGTCTTACCCTCCTGTTAAAGGCAGATACTATGTAAATTGAAAAATAGTATGCCTTGAGGTTTTCGTTTTAAGAGGTCCTTTGATGTGTTACATTTACAGTCTCTTCTGCAAATCTGATTTGTTTATTACTGCTGTAGAACAAACTGATGTTCAAATCTTTTATTTCGTTTACCATGACCAAGTATTTATGTTTCTTATTTTCTCTTTCTTCGTTCAGGCAAAGAATTATTTGAAAATTATGCATACCCTGTAGTCATTTTAACATATGTTGCACAATAAGCTTGGTTATGGACTTACTGTGCATAGTTCCATCTGCAGTAGTCTTATCATACTTGTGTCTTTACTGCATATTGTTTTAAGGTTCATTCATCTTGATCATGCAGTGTTATCCAGGAGAAGATGATTTGGCCATCGCACGGGCAATTCTAATGTAAGGTTACTTTTTTTGATAGGTTCTAATGTAAGGTTAATCAACAATTGGATAGTGGCATACACTATATCTTTTATTTGGTAATGACGAAATAAAATGGGAGGGAAGGAAAACGTAGGAGGTAGGATGGAAAAGAAGGTGCATCTTTTATAGTTGTTTAGTATATAGAATGGAAAGAAAATTAGTTTGTTTTAAAATAACTATTTTACCCCCTTAATTATTATTTTAAAATTTGTGTGCAAGGTTAGTTTAGTGAATTCAACTCTTCCATTAACCAAACACGTTTCTCCCTCTTTCCTCCATTTTGTTGGGAGAAAATTTTTGTGGGTCCTATCAATTTTTTTTCTCTCCATTGTTTCTCTTCTCTTCCTTTTATTCCCAACCCATTTTTCCATTTTCTCTTGACTTTATTCTCGTACCCTATCTTCTTCTCCTTTTTCCCCTCTTACCAAACATAGGCTATTATTGGTAGAGAGGAAAGAAAATGAGCAGGAAGGGAAAAAAATAGGAGAGGGAGAAAATGTGTAGGATTGTGAAAGGGATAGGAATAGAAATGAAAGGAGAAAATGTGTAGGATGAAAAAGGGGATAGGAAAGAAAGGGTAGAAGAGAAAATGGTTTGGTAGAAGGGAAAAAGGAAGTGAAGAAAAATAAAGAGAAAATGGGAGAGAAAAGAATTGGTGGAGTCCACAAAAACTTTGCTCTCTAATTGGAGTGAAGAAGGGAGGGAAAAAATTATTTAGTTAATGAATAGGTTCAATTTACTAAACCACCGTTGCACACTAGTTTTTAAAATTAAAATATAGAGGTGGAAATAACCATTTTAAAATAAACTAGTTTTATTTCTTCTCTACGTATCAAACAACTGTAGAGGAAAGACGTTTTCTTTTCTATTCTACACAGTCTCTCTCTCTCTCTCTCTCTCTCTCTCTCTCTCCCCTATTTCTTACTTCCCTCCCTTTTTCTTTCCTCTCTACCAAACATAGCCTAAGATTCTGTACAGCTCCAATTTCAAAACCCTCGATCAGCACTCTGTTTTGTCCCCTCCCCTTCTTTTAGTGAGTTCCCATGACTCGTGCTACTATTATTCATACACGTTTTATACTGTGGTAGGTATTTATCTTCAGGTAATCTTAGAGATGCTAATCAACTAATGGATGGAATAAAGAGTCAAGTTGAAGAGAAGCAGCTTGAGCTTCCCCAATCAGATTTGATCCAATTCACCACTTTCCTGCTGCAAACGTTAGTTGTATTTGATCTAATTTTTCACCATCTTTTGCAAATTTAGGCAGAAGATAGTTGCTTTACAGAACTATTCATTTTATTATCCAGTGGAAGGATGATATGCATTGTGCTCGATATGTCTATTACAGAATTAAACTTATTCGAAAAATTTTCTCAATACAGGTTGCAGAGAGATGCTTTGCCTCTTTTTAATATGCTAAAAGTGAACTACAAATCAAGTATAGACAGAGATCCTTCTTTTAAAGAGGTATGCATTTCAGTCAGTGCCCAAAACTTCTATTGTTTGACTTTGACTACCAACTTCTTGTATGTTTTTTGTATCAGCTGGTCAATGGTTTTATCAGCTATTATTGTTTTGATTTTGTTGTTGGCCTTGTGCAAGTGTGATTCTTATACAAGGATTATGTTTCAGTTGCTAGATGACATTGCAGAAAAGTTCTATGGAGTACGACGCAGAAATCCCTTGCAAGGAATGTTTGGCGATATCTTCAAGGTGTGTATGTCTGACTTATGGTAATGTTATCACCTATTCTAGAAATAGGTGAGGGATAAGACCTTTGGTTCCATTCCTGAGGGCTACCTCTTTTGTGAATTATCACTAGTTTCATGCTCCCCAAAGATCGTAATCTTAGGATTTGGCAGTGAATTTAGTTTCAAACTCAAGCCCGCCAAGTGCGTTCTGGAATTTATAGGACATCCAGAAGAGATTGCGATCCCATCACATTATTTTACTTTCATTTTTTCTTTGACATTAGTTCTTCATCATTCTCGTAGTAATTTATTCTAGAATCTATCTAATTAAGCAGTTTTGTGCATTTTTGGTTTCTGGTCCGATCATAAGTTAAAAATAATAATGTGAAGCCGTTGTGTGTGTGTGTGTCAACATATGATTGGACCAAAGCTATCAACGTTGATATTCAAGTCTCCTTTCATTTTTTTTTTTGAATTATCTGTTTTAAAGTCAAACGGGGTTCTTACTTGGTGTATGTATTCTTATTGTGCAGATGATGGGGGCTGAATAGCAATTCAATGGCAATTTTAAGATCTTCCTGCCTTGATAGATATTCCGGCAATTCGACTTATATTCTACCTTTTGGAAAGGATTGATTGATTTCTCTTGTTTTGATAGTGTTATCTTTTTCAGCAGCTGTAGAGATAGACCAAGTAATTTGTTTTTTTGGAGCGAGGGAGGGGGACAGTCTATCAAGTTGTATAACTTATTGTGGTTTCTCATCGTGTGACCATCCCTCCTCTCTCTCTCTCTCTCTCTCTCTCTCTCTCTCTCTCTCTCACTCACATTTAGCAATTAGCATTCCCTTATATTATGTAAGTTAGAACACAATGGTTGCTTGTTTTCCTCAGTTTCCTTAGCAACCAAACAGGTAGCAAAATTTTATTAGAGTTTGAAACAAGCATAATTCCTTATGTGCTGAACACATCAAATTTTTACAACTCAGAGGTCATACTCATCCGCTGCATCCAAGGAGCAAGAATTAATTCCTATGGAGAAAGGAAACCAACAATTTACCTTATGAAAGGTTGAGACGTACGGAAACATGGAGTGTTATGAGCTAGTCATTGATCATGAAAATTACTCCATTGTCTTTGGTGAAGTTATGCGTTGTGTGGTCAAACCTCCTTCAGGTGATAAAATTAGGATGAAAGAAGAATCCTCTGAAAAAAAAAAAAATTCATGTTTCAATCTCTGCCCAGCCATAAAAACTTTTTGAAAAACAAAAGAAAAAGAAAATCGAAATGCAATTATTTTTAGGGAAAAAAAGAAGAAGACAACAGACTGAAGGAGAATCTGTAGTTGCGTGGCCGTAGTAAGAAGACCAAAAACAACCATACTCGACCCGGATAGTTGGCAAGAATTAATACAAATGGTGTCCACCCTAATTTAATATTTTGGGAAATTAGGTGAAATATATCATTATAATAGTGAGTTTTAGAAAATATACACATTAAAAAAAAATATAAAAAGACTTATATGCCCTTAAGTCGAGAGCACTAAACATGGGTATTGAAAGTTAAACAAGATGTCTAGAAACTCAACAGGAAAAAAAATGTACATTTGAGTATTTAGCAAGAAATAGAACTAGACAAAGTGTCGAGTCACACCACACATGGGTGTGCTATACAAGGTATATAGAAATTTAACAGAAAAAAGATATATTTGAGTATTTAGCACCAAATAGAGCTAAATACGGTGTTGAGTCGTGCTAAATAGGATATCTAAAAACTTGACCTCCTGTGTCTAGCCGGAATGTGGACTCTTAATGAGATAAGTGATGAGAGCAATTTTGTATTTAAAATAATTTAAAACTTAAAAAAGTGTATTCATCAAAACATTATTAAAAAGAATGTATTTCCTAAAATATACTATGTCAAAAGTGTATTTGCAAAGAACCCCACTGATTTTTATTATAAAGAGTTTTATAATTTGACTATTTTTTAAATTCAACTTCCTCGTATCATTATAATTATGAAAATTAACGGAATAATAAAATTAAATTAAGTAAATATAACATTTAGATTTGTAATAATTTAAGAAGTTTTTATATTAGTTTCCAAACAATATTTCAAATTTTCAAATTTCAATCGACCTCATAAATAATACAATATTTTTCAAATTTCAACTGACCTCATAAATAATAAAATAGTTAATCATAAATAATAAAATAGTTAAAAAAGTACATAAATACCTGTTTTCTTAAGCATAATTTTATAAATACTTCTTTTTTATTTTCATTTCACCAATACCCGTTTTTTAAGCAATGTATAACAAGTATTTTATATATAAAATGTTGTCATGAATAAAAATTATGCCTAAAAAATTGGTATTAGTTTGAAATGTATAACATAGATATAAATTTATACTGTAATGCAAACTGTAGGTAAAAGTTAACATTGTAAATGAATACCACACATGTTTTATACATGAAATGTATGCTTAGCTAAGAGTGTTTTCGAAATAAAATAAAAAACTGTTATTTGTGAAAAATAAGGCCGAAAAATGGATAATCAATATAAATTTCTCTAAATACATTCTATACAATTATCTATATATCTAAATACAAAGTAAAAATATAAGATAAACTGAAATCTACTATCCACTAAGAGTAATTTTGTCATTTCTTATTGATTTTTTTAATTTAGTTTTTTTTTTTGAAAAGGTCAGATTTTAAAAATTGTCAAATTACAAAGCTTTTTGTAATAAAAAATCAAATCCAAGAGGGTTTTTTCATATTTCTTAAACCACAAGGAGTTTCTAGAAAAAAAAAGGTTGAAATATAAGGACATTCTATGACGTTTTGTTTACAGAAAGGTAAAAATCACTAACACTGTGAGAGTTAACATCAAAAAACCACAGCCCAAATCCTTTTTTTGGAAAAGTACATAAATACTCGTTTTCAAAGCAATATTTTTATAAAATCTCATTTTTTTGATTTCATAACTACCCATTTTTATACTCTATTTTGGAGAAATGTAGACAATGTATACAAATATATAAAATGGTCAATAAAAAATACACTAAAACTTGACACACATTTTAAAATATATACTATAAGTTAAATTTATAATAAAAAATATAAACCGTGGTAAACATTTATACTATAAATGTATATTGTTCATATTTTATACATGAAATGTGTACCACATGGATAAAATTTGCATTGTAAATGTGGACCACTCATATTTTGCATATGAAATGTGGACCATAAACATGTGTATTTTTCAAAAAAAAATTAAAACGAGTATTTATGAAAATAAGTTTTAAAAAAGGTACTAGATGTAAATTTCTCTCTCTCTCTCTCTCACAAGTTAGGCATTAATGAGTATTTTTTTGGGCATTAGCTTTTATGCATAAATTACAGTTTATGTGATTGTAATGTACGACATACTATACTGTTGTAAATTATTAAAAGATTTGCTACCAGATATGAGTCATACCGAGAGTATGTGTAAAAACCTATAATCTCTAATGGGGTGAAGTGGAGTGGAGATTGAGTAGTAGTATATATTTTCCTTTAATTTATAATAAGTGGAGGTCATTAGTTAAGTCCCACTTTTTTTTTTAAAAAAAAATTCTCAATAGTGAAAAAAATAATAATAAACTCAAGAAAAATCAAAACAAAATCCAAGAATTCCTACGAAATATTCACAATATTCACAAATATCCATAATGTCAACAAATATTCATAAATATTTCTAATATTTAGGAAAATATCTACATAAGATCCAAAAAAAGCTTAGATTTTTTTGGGGAAAAAATCTATTGTAATTTTCTTTTTTCTCTAATAAGTTGTTATAATATTTTTTTAACTTAGACCTATTAAATAATTAAAATTTAAATACCAATTATATATGTTTAATTAATTTTTAATTCTGAGAATTTTTTTCCTTACATTAAATACACATGAAGTCTATTATCTCTGGCATTTAGTTTTTATGTTTTTGTACATATTGAGTTTATAATATTATATGAAAATTAGAGTGTGGCCCATTTTATACACTTTATTTTAATAAATGTTATTTTTTTATAGCTAAATGATCAAGTGCATATATTTTAATACCTGGTTATTTATAGGCTTTGGATGTGGATTTAGTCAATACTAAACATATTTATCTAAAATGACATTGGACAATGTATTTTGTATTGACTAAATTGTGCAACGGAGTCGGTCTCTAAACAGGATTCCATTCTACTCCTACTTATATATATATGCTTTAGTTTATATACTAATATATTGATTCTTATACTGAGTTCATCTTTTTTTTTTTACAATTCGTATATATTAGTATACGAGTCATTTTTTTATAACATTTGAAGAATATATATTTACTTAAAATAAACTCAAAATTTGATCATTCTACTATAAGAAAATGAGATATGTACGACTAACTTGGGCCATAATGGCTTTTTAGTACATTTTTTTTAAATGATATTTTTAAGAGTATCAAAGATGTCTTGATATATGGTCAAGAATTTATTGACCTTGAAAAAATTCTGAATAATAGTTTTTTTGTAGTCAAAAAGTCTTTGACATTTCTAAAAATATTTCTTTTAGAAAAATACACAAAAAAGTAATTTTGACCCAAGTTAGTCCTATCCATGTCATTTTTTCTTATGCTATAAAGAATTTGAAATGAATAGTTGTAATTTAGACTAAATTGAATCTCTTACGAGTGTTTCGAAAAATAACTTTTTTAATAGTATTAAATAATTTATGACTATTAATTAGTCATAAAACAATCATAATTTTATGATAAAAAACTGTGTGATCTCTGTCACACAACTGTGTGACAATACTAAAAAAGTTATTTTTTTTATACTCCTAAAAAACTTATTTTAGTCCAAATTACTATTACTTAGGTCCATTTCCTTTGCTATAAGAGTTTTTATAAAATAGAATAAGTGACGTCATTAGTCCTTAAATAATGGAAAAAGTCTTACTTTAGTGCTTAAATTTTAAGATTTATCATTTTAGTCCTTAAGTTATGAAAAAAGTTCAATTTAATCATTTTTGTTATATATTTCATTTTTTTTTCTTAATACAAAGAGTACATGAGACATGTACGCTCTTCTGCATGGTTATTTCATATATGAAAGTATATATGTCAACATTATAAAAAGATTAGAATATATGAAATGAAACAGTTTAAAAATGTTTGATCGAATAAAAATTAATTATATATTTGGCAATAATACATTTAAAAACTCTCTAGAATATTTATTGAATCAATAATACAAAAGACAAATGCATCTCATGTGCACTTATTATCAGAATCAAATATTATATATAGCAAAAATAATTAAATTGAAACTTTTTTAATAGATTAAGAAATAATATAATGAAATTTTAAAGTTTAGGGACTGCAGCAAGACTTGAACCAATGGAATCATTTATCATTGTAAAATAATATTGAAATAATAATTAATGTGTAATGTTAATGACTTTCTTATTATATTATACAGTGCATAAACACGAAATCCCTATTTTACTTCCTTTCCTTATCTAACAGCCATTTACTCAAGAACAAGAAGGTTCTAGATCGCTCAATATTTATGTATTTTTTTTTTTCAGAATAATTGTTGGCATCGACATTATCCAACTTCAACAACAAAATTTTTGTCATTGCATACATTTCTTTTTCTCTCTTTATTCATTTTTCTACATTTTCCTCCATGTTTCCCTATCTTCCCTTAAACTACTATCTTTTTCCCATGCGCCTCTACAATCTTACAATCTTTCTTTTCTCTCCAATGCAACTTCTTTCTCTACAATCTTACGATCTTTCTTTTCTCTCCAAGAGTGGTCTGTTTATTGTGTTGGGCTCTATTGTTTATATGACAGTGCTCTCAAATATATGCAGCAGCTTTAGATCTAAATGTAAAGGAAAAAACAAAAAAAAAAAAAATATTAATGGCCCTTTCAAGTAGGATGAAAAATACAAGTTTCTTTCTTACTTCAAATAACCTGGTCAACATTCATTAGAATACAAATAACTTTTTTGAGTAATAAGTATTAATTTTTGTTTATGAAAGAAATCTAAAATTTTAATGGAAATTGTAGTACTCATATAGTAGCCAAACGACTGGTTCTTTAGAATTCACCGATGTGGTACTAAAAGAGCCACAAAACTGGGTAAATATCGCCTAACGTCCCTAACCTTTCGTATAAGTATCAGTTCTTTATTTTTTATTTTTTATTTTTTTTTTCAGTACTTGAATCCTCATTCTTATGGGTCATTGACATTTAGCTCCCCTTAAAAGCATATGCCTTTCACATGTGAATGTTTTAAGGGTATTTCGTGGTAATATCCAACCATGTTACTAAACGGTTAGAATGTGCTTAATTAGTGGCAAAAGTTGACAAAAAAGTGTTACGAGGGAGCTAAATTTTACTAAACAGTACGAATGAGGATTCAAGTACTACGAGAAAAGAAAAAAAAAAAGAAAAGAAAAACAAAACAGAGAGCTTAGTCATATTTTTATGAAAGGTAAGGGAACTTAGGTGATATTAAAGCTAATACCACGTACTAACTTGCTTGTTTCGTGCCTTTTTTATTTTTTATGTACATTCCTGACACTTTCAAGCAAATTTTGTTAGAAAAATAGATGTGTTACACCATTTTACTAAGTCATTTTGAGGTAAATTTAGTGAGAGGTTATTATTAAAATATATTATTCTTTACAAGTACATCAAAATCAAATATTTATTTGCTCAATAGTAATAGAATGAATGAAAATTTGTCATCCAAAGTGAGCTAAATAAGAAGGGAAAATGAATGAGATTTGCAAAGTCCCACGGAGAAAAAGAGCACAAACTAAAATATATTTATATAGAGTTACTTAACTTTTAACTGATAACTTGGTATGCTGAGAGACTCTCTCTCGCACACGGACGTAGGAGTGCAAATCACGTGCCAGACATCTTATGCTTATGTATACCCTTGCGTTCTACAAGCACGAATGCCAGTTCGAAAAGCCTACTCTGTGTTGGGCCTCTTTTTATACCTTTTGTGGTGATAGTGTTTTGCTGCATTTCAATTCATTAGGTATAGTAACTTGGTATGATTTTGCTATTAGTGAGCCATTTTATCCTGAGAAATTTATGTCGCTAGTATTCTGGTTACACCTATTTGTGATGACAGTGTTTGGTCGCATTTTCGTTGGGTGTTGTAACTTGGTGCAATCTTGCTACTTGTGAGTCATTTTGTCTTGGAAAACACATGCCGTTAGTATTCTTTTAAGCATTCTGGTGAGGAGGCGAACTTTTTTAAGGATATTATGTGAAACACAAGACTCAGTTTGATTTTCTTTTAAACTTATTGTGCAATTTTATTTATATTATCAAATAATTTGTGATTTCTCTTTTATTTAATATTGCTTGAATATTCATGATATATACAGTCACATTATTTGATATAAGAGAGAGTTTTCAATGCTAATTATTATTTTTACTCCGTCGATGGATATTTTGACCAAGTTGAAAATGACTTGGAATAACAAGTTAATTTCATATATTTTCACCTTTATTTTGGCTCCATTTGTAGATAATTGCATATTTGCAATTTTTTATTTTTTTTTTATAATTTCTTTGAAAAGGTTAATACATATTAATTGAAAAATTAAAATGGAACCCTTAATAGTTTGCGTAGTTCTTATTAAATTATATCAATTAAATTATTTACAAACTACATTTTTTGGATAATTTAATATTACATGCATATGCCATTTGTAAAACTTTCGTAATTGTAATTGTAAACGTTTTTTTTTGTTCTCCCGTTTAACTTAACTCGCATAAACATTATCATCATTCATAGAGAACTTTTCTTTAATGTCCCTTTTCCTTCAGTTCTTTCTATTATGCGATGTATGTCTTTTTACAAGAACAATGTATTATCGTTATGTTCTAAAAGGTAATGTTTCATAAATTTATATATGATAAATAATTCTACCATAGCAAAATATTTTTAAAAATAATTAATACATGTATAATATGAGTTTTTTCCCCCTTTTTTTTGGCAATTATAATGTGAATTTTAAATGCAATTGTATTCTTCTTTATTAAATTAGCTAGGAAATATATGTCTAACACTCTAATGTGAGCAAAATGAAAAAAGTTTACGTTAATCTTTATAATAGGATTAAAAAATATAAAATATATATTAAAAAATAAATTTAGTAAATTAATATCTATATGCTGTCATGAATAAAATAAAAATAGGCATAAGTTTTTTTTTTTTCAATTTTAAAAAGACGTACCTTTTACCAAAAGACAAATGTAGATGGTGTAGAGAGATATTTCAAATATAATAAATGAAATATTAAAAAACGTGAAATGAAAAAAAGACACAGAGAATATGTATTAAGGTAATATACTTGAACCCTGAAAAAAAAAATAGCGTATTAGGAATGAGATTGAAAAAAAATAGAAAGGATATTTTTTTTAAAAAAAAATAAAATTATCCAACTCATCAAGATATAAACATGTTATTTATTTTTTAAATTTTAAATAACTTTCTATATTTATATATGTATTAATTACATTAAAATTTTTAGTAAAATTATTAATATTATTATAGTCATTAGAACAAAATCCAATAGTCTAAATTAAAGTATCTATTTATGGACCAAGAACAAAAATTTCCATTGAAAGAACAAGAACAAAAATCTCCATTGAAACCTTACCCTTGATATAATATTGTTGTTTTATTAAAATTTTATTTCTAGATTTATTATTATTTGTAATAATTTTTCTAACAAATTCTGCTATTTATTTATTTATTTTTTGGGATGAAAGGGGACATGTAAGTTAATTTTTGTCATAAATAGCTACAACTCGGAAAGGCAATTTATTTACATTCCAAAATAGTTAAATGGTTATACCAAATTTCATAATCTGTAATGTTTTATCATTATATAATATCTTTGACTGATATACCAAATTTCATAATCTGTAATGTTTTATATCAATAGATAGTATCTTCCTCTCAATCAAACACTTGCGATCTTCGTTGTGGAACTCTGAGCTCTCCTATTCTGTGGATGAGTAATTACATTTACTTTCTTAAATTCATAAAATATAATTTCTTTATACAGTTTTTTATTGTCGTATAAATTCTGAACAAACCATCGATAAGGGAATTACAAATTAAGTCAAGAAAAAACCTTATTATTATTATTATCATTATTTTTCTCACAAACGCATTTCGGTCTCATCCACTACTTTCGATGGCTATTCAATTTTTCTTAAACAAAACTTGTATTTCTTCACAGTTGTTAGCGGCTTTATAAGCTATTATCAGTTGATTTTGTTACAGGCTGGCCTTTGTGCAAGTGTATCTCTAACATTGGGATTTTGCATTTGAATTTTTGTTCGGTGATATGGTAGTATACGTTCTAGGTTTACGACCAGTGATAATGTTTGCAAGTGGAATTCTTCAAGTCAGTTCATATGGTCCATGATGAAAGAGAACTTTTGGCACTTTCAATCAAATTGTATTATTTCATTTATCTTTCCCCTTTTACCTTAATCATTCTTTCTTTCGTAATTTAGTTGTTTTTTGATCCGGAAATGTTATCTGTTTAAGCTGCATCATGGTTGGTCTTTGCTCTGATCATCACTTTTATATATATATATATATATATATATATATATATATATGTGGGCACCAATTCATTAGGTATTCTTTTTTTTTAATCTATGCACAAGTATCAATTTAACCAATGAAAATTTAATATGCACATTTTTTTATTATAAAAAATAAAAGAGAAAGAGCATTAATAATGCACGTCTTTTCATATATTTCATTATAGTCATTGGATCGTCATTAAATAGTAATCCGACGACTAAAAAATAATACCTATCTATAGGTTAAAAAAAAAAATACCTATCCATAGGTTAAAAAAAAAAATACTTATTGAATTGGCAACCTATATATATATATATTAAGACCAATATTTTTATAATTATCATTTTGGTCATATAAGTTTGTTTATAGTAAAAAATAAAATAAAAAAGAAAAAAATCATTAATGATGCACGTTTTTAAATGTAGTTGTTGAATCACTATTCCTGTTGTTACGTAACATGAATACATGATTGGACATCAGCTTTCTCTGTTCGATTTACTTATCAAAACAGTAAGCGAAACAATTATGTTTGTTTCCCTCGTTTTTATTAGCAACAGAACAACAAACTTCTCATTTATCAGAGACTGAGATGAGCATGGTTCACAGAATCAGGTGTATTGACTGTTTACCTCAGCTTTCTTATCAGTATGAAATGAGCATGGTTCATCGTTTGTTATAGCATCAGGGATCTAAGTCTCTGTGTCTTCAGGACTAACGTGTAGCTCTTACGGAGAAAGTGGAATTGACAATTTACATTATGATAGGTTGAAACCGAATCATAAAATGTCATAATGTGCTACTCGTCGATCAAGAAAACGACCCCATTTTCCTTAGTGAAGTGATGAGTTGTATGATCAACCAACTGCAGAGAAAAGAGAGAGATAATCATGTTTCAATATCTGCCGAAGCCATAAGAAGCTATTAGAAAAACTGCTATTCCAAAATGCAGTTGTACAAAACGTTACAAACCGAAGGGGGAAACTATAGTTGCATGACCACAGAACAAGAAAAGAGGAAGCTAACATAACCCTTGAGTCAAGTCACTCAACCAGAAGATTTACTACTAATGAGGAACACAAAAGGGGTGCACCAAACTTTGACCTTTTAATTTTTTTTTGATGTGATAAAGAGATAAGGTTGGGAAGAGGAAAGGGATGTCTGGTGAACAAAGTCAGACCCCAGATGTCAGGATAAGCATCGTCTTGAGGAAAATAATGATTTCTACTTTTTTGAGCTCAAATAATAGAGTATAACAACCAAATTCCATTAATAGAACTAGTACTATTGTGGCTTGACAACTTACTGATAATCAGTCTATGGGTGGGGTTTTAGTACCCAAAAGTTAGCCAAATGATATCACTAAATCACATACATATAAAAGCTTTTTGAGCAACTTCACCAGAAGCAAAAAGAAAGGGATGAATGAACATCACTGCTTTCACGAAAAAGCAATTACAAGATGATTGATTCGAACGATATGGGCACAGAGTTCAGATACAATTGTACCAAGTTGCAAGTTCGAATGACAAGGTAACGAGAAAGTAAGCGGCTTTCCAAAACATAACGCCCTAAACCAATGCAGATTTCAATCTTATTCCAGTCTTGTAATGAAAAAGGAGATATCAAAACCAGGCAATTTTCGCAATAACAATGCGAGCATGTCATAAACAAAAAGCAGGTTTACTAATATGTAACGAAAAGAATTATCACAGTAAAGTTTTTGGAAAAAACAGAAAACGATTAAAACAAGAGTCAAAAATCATGCTCTTTCTCTCCTAACTTCACTAATTACACTAAGTCAACCAAAAATTGTTTCCTAATTGTGTAAATAAAAGGATAACATTCTCTTATATCTTTCTTATTACGCTCCATTATGGACTAGTAAACGTGACCATAGTATCAATCCAGTTCTAGCAATTTCAGAAAAGAAATACAGTAAAATGCACAATATAACAAGCTCTTACATTGGTATCAGTGAGCTCCAGATTATAGAAATCCATAGCCTCAGGCTTGAATATTGGCCCAGCGTGCCAAGTCCCACGATTGAGCTTAATAAACTTTGGACCTGAAATTTTGAATACACGAACCTCCTCAACACGAGGAGGCTCATACAGATGACCACACGAAGACTTCACAACGTTCTTGCCCGAATCACTCGAATTTTCCAGTACGGATGGCTTAGCCACTCCAAGGTACCATTCGTGGCCGCCGATTGAACCCAAACACTGGGTCACGCCCGCGTGGTGCGTAATCGTCGCGAATTTCAGAGGCCGCTTCTCAATTTTCATGATGTACAACCTGTTCGATACGAAGAAACCCTAAAATCAAACCATAGATTTCATAAAAGGGGGTTTTGATTTTGGTACTCGATTATGATTGAGTATGAAACCATAGGAGAGAGAAAATTTTATCAATGGCTGAAATTTCTTGACCTGGGAATTCCACGGCTGAGATCGAGTTGAGCATCTTCGGGGCCGAATAACTTGCCGTCAGGGGAGGCTTCGACGACCTGGCCGAACTCCTCGAAGGTCGCCGGAGTTGCTTCGATCGGCTTCAGCGTGATCGGCACCGGCGCCGGCTTCTGTCCGCGGGAAATTTCCATTTTTGCCCTTCGGACAGAGAGAGAAAAAGGGGTGGTTCTACTGCGAGAATTACACGGATAAGAAAACAACTGTAGAGGGAACACGACTCGTTGTGCCATATGAACGGTGTCGTTTCTCTTTACGCTCTTCTGTAAAACGACAGTATATTTACAACGAATAAGAATGTGAAATTGCGTTAACAACCCCGTGTTAAGCCAATATATCCAAAATAAATAAATTACAATGACAATCCTACTTCTTTTTTTTTTTTTCTTTTGGTAAACCGCAAAAAAATATTTTAAATTTGGTGCTTGATAATTTAAATTGTAAAATTTGAACTTTGTAAAATAATATCTGAGATTAAAAATTTTTAAAAATTATTATGCTGAGTTAATTTTTTGAATAAATTTAACTAATAAAAGATAATAATATTCTCAAAATTAAAGAGAATAATAAGGATTAATCAACTTTTAGTCGAAGATATTATTGTTTTTACATTACTAAAATTGGTTAAAAAGTCAATCCCGTGTATTAATTTTCTGAAATTCATAATCTCAAGATATTATTTTGAAGAGTCCAAATTTCGGGGTTCAAATTAAAGAATATTCAAAATTTAGAATAAGTTTTTACAATTCACTCATTTTTTTTAGACAACACAATGACAATCATATTAATAAAAGACTAATAAGAGTTAATTCCATATTTGGCTTCAAGATTATCAACATAATCACATTTTAGTTGTTAAACTTGATAGTATTCTTATTTAAGACTCGATTTATACTAGTGCGGTTTATTGCCACCTTTTGTTTATTTTCCCCGTACATCCTTTAGTAACTTTTCTTTTATTATTAAAAAAACTTTGAATGAAATTTATTCTTTATAAGAATTTTGTTTACTCATCTCTCTAAAGAAAAACTCTTTTCACTCATCTTTTAATCACAATTCTTGTCTTTTAATCACAATTCTTCTCTCTTACTTCAAGGAGGGGAAAAAAAAATCGTCCCACCCACTTCTTAATCTCAATTCATATTGAATTAGAATTCTCTACAAATTGCATCACCAAATTAATTTTACTTTTTATGCAAGAGGTGGATTCATAAAATTATGATAAACAAAATATTAATTTTTTTTTTTTTTTTTTTGGCATGTATGATTATAAAGCAGCCACCGTGAACATATTTGCCATAATTGCTATTATAGCCGTATTCAAACAAATAAAAAGTGATTTTTTATAGGATTATTATAATAGTTTTTTTATTTCATAAAAATTGTTCTAAGCATGTGTCCCAATAGAACTTTAATTTGATATACATATCAAGCACTGAAATTCTTTTTTTAACTTCTATATATTCAGCAACAAATTGGCAGTCATTAACATATTCATCGATGAAGACTTAAAAAATTAAAATCTATAAATTAATTAATTACCTTAAAATAATAAAACTAAAATAAAAAAAATCTATTACTAGTGATGTTTGCACCAAAAAAAAAAAACTCTTGATTTTTTTGAGTAGATAATAATTGAATGCTTAGTCATTGATTTAAATGTCCAAAATCAAATTTACAATTTATAATTTCTACTCCTATTCTCTTATTTAGCTTATTCTAGTAAAATCTAGAATTAACTAGTATAGTGGCAAGAAGGGTCAATCCACAGAAATTGGCCTCCAAAGTACTCTTGCGCCTCTTTTCTTTCCTAGAAGTATAGAGCATCGTTGTTGTATGCTGTTGTGTACTTTAGCTTCTTGAGTGTACTATTTTTCTATTTTAGTCTTGATTTGCTTCATTTTCAATATAAATGATTTGAAAAACTCATTTGTGAGGTATAAATATATCTCAATTTTTATTTATTCACAAGAACTATAAATACAAAAATACATCAAACTAATAAAAATGTTTGAAAATACATAATTATTTAAGCTCGAAATATACTTGATTTAGAGGTAAATATCCTCTTCATCAATATAAGAGGGTGAAAAGAATGAAAGAAAAAAAAAAGTAGAAAGAGGAAAAAGGAACAGAGATAACGTGGTATACACAGAGAGAGAGAGAGAGAGAGGGGAGAAAATGGATTAAAGGATAATTTAGAAAAATAAGGGTATAGAAAGTAGTAATTAACATCCTAACATAACTCAGCATAGCAGACATGACAATAATGTCAGAAATAATGGGATTGGCTATAGAAAGATAAGGATTTTTGCTGATGGTAGTTAATGTTGGAAATTATTTACGAAAAATATGACAAAATCAAAGATGTGCGGAAGCATAGAAAATAAAACTTTTTTTTATTATAGTTTTTCATAAAACTTTTTAGAACTTTTGTTATAATCTAAATACATATAAGCGATTGTGTACCTCAACCAATGAGTCTTCTTCTTATACACTAAGCTTATAACTGCAGAGATAAGTGGACACCTCGATCTTGATCAACCTTGTAAGGTAGCTCCAAGAATTTCTCTATCTCATTTTTTTCTTAATTTTCTGTGCAACTGCCAAACTAATATTTCAATCAAAACTGAATTACAACACAACAAGGGGGAATGAACTTTTATAGGCTCATTCTTAAAGAGATTTTTGGCTAGCCCTATGAGCCATGGACTGGTCGAAAATCATTGCTAAAATAGCAGTGATGTGAGCCCTAATAGCCTACCCATTAATCCGACCTTTTTCTTTCTTTTTATATAATTTCTCATAAAACTGTTTGAACCTAATTGATATTATGTAGCTTAAGATGTTAGTATAAATTATAGACCAAAATAGACTTAAGATGTTAGTATAAATTATAGACCAAAATAGACCTATGTAATTCAAGTTCCAATAGACAAACCCTAATTACAATTAATTCTTACAAGTGAGCTTATACTATTAGTTATAGACTTATTCCACTAAAGGTCCAAACTATACTCTTGAATTAAATAAATATTACAAAATACTTTATAATTAAAATTATATCTTTCAGATAATTAACATGTATATATATATATATCTCCACATGAATACCGATGACTGAAACTAGGTGAAATTATCATTTTATCCCTCCAATTATCTCTTTCAATTATTTGATATAAGACTATATCTAATGGATGATCAGACTTACAGATTGTCTTTAATTAATAAAATATCTAATTTTATTAATTATTTAGCTAAGATTTAAATCATTCAAACTCCTATAGCTCTTCAAGGCGGTATTCATTTTTCTATATAATAGAGTTGTGGATTCCATATCTATAAACATATGTTCCTATTGTCCATAATAATGCATTACCAAAATATCAGGACTTAGATCGTAAATTTCTTGATTTATACTTTTAACATCTCAAATAATACAAATTATGAACACGAGTTCATCACCTATTTTAAGATTAAGAAAGACATGCATTAATTATCAAATTTGTGAGAATATATTCTTGTCAACGATACTTATTACAAGAATATATTTCATATGGTCTATGTTCAATATTTATACACCAAGACTTTTGCACATAGTCACGCCAATATAGATTAAGGCACATAATAAATACAAATTTTGTAACACGATCCAAGAAAAGTGTTCAGCTTTTCTTATTAGTTATGAACAATCTTATTTGATCTAGTTAGAGAAAATATGTCTTAATTTTAATAAATAACTTTATTAAAATATTTTTCTAATAAATAAATCATAGAAACTTTATGACATTTACTATTGTAATAATAATCAAAACATTATCATAAATACTATGCATGAATTATTACTTTATTAAATATTCAAAATATTTAATAAATATCTATAAATAATAAACATTTTTAGGGCATAATCGTAATAGTTGCTTCAACTTGGGAAGTGGTCTCTGCCACTTGAACCAAAGACATTTAGAATCGCAGAAGTGTAACCCATCTCGAATAGCTAAGCATTCTCCTATGAAACTGCTAAAATTGCCCTGAAAATGACTAGCCAAAGCACCACAAAGTACTCTATGTGAACCTCAGATGACGGTTAACTCCAGTATAGCATTGATGAGTTTCTGTGTAAGCTCCAACATTGAGCTTGAGCTGACCCTAATAGGGTGGGATCCAAGATAGGGGTGATGCTTGATTAGAATTTGTAGCTATTCTATAGTTGCACTAAGAATGTTTGAACTCTATAATCCAATCTTCTGCGTTTTGAAGGACAACATCTAGACGGTGAGGTTGGTGTCCATGGACGACACCATTTCTTTCTCCCCAAAGAATCCAAGAGAGCACACCCCAGGTTTCCAAGTCAATCTTAGACAGATGGCCGCTACAAATGCAGGCTAGACTAGTAAAGGAAAGCTCGAAAAAGTTACTCTGCACTTCCCAAAAGCAACTTCTATTCTAAACCTTGTGGAAAAAAAAAGGCAAGAAAACAAAGCATGCAAGGTTGTACCAGTTCCTTTTTGACATCATGGAACCCCATGAGTATAGAGATTAAAGTAGCTAGGTATAATGTCGTGGAATGCTCTACAAACAAAAATTTTGACCTTGTTTGGAATATGTAAACTCCAAAGACACAACCACCTCTCAGATAGAATTCCAATCCCTAACCTTGAAGTTTGATCCCTCATGTTCTTCATAGCTTTATAAACCAACTTGACTGTATATGCCCCTATTGTGATCATAGTACCAAATCATTTTATTTGGGTCTTTTTCATAACTCAAAGTGATATTAAGGATTATTTCAGCATCAGTTGGCCAAAAAATAGATGTAATCGGATTGGAAATCCAAATACCTACTTTACCATCAAGTCGAACACCATTAAGTTTGTTGTGGATTTAGAAGAGATTGTAATAATGGATTTGAATAAGTGTAGTCTTAGAAGCCAGGGATCGCCAAAAATCTTCAACAATGAACCAGACCCAACCCTCCAGCTTAGACCCATTTTGAGGCCCTTTGCCTCTCCAAGCCGAGCTGTAGTTTGACTCGAGTTCAGTATCTAAGAAATCCTCTGTTCTAAAGTATTTGTGCTTCAAAATTCTGCTCACAAAGGAATTTGGCTTTTGTATTACTCTCCAACCTTATTTTGCCAACATAGCTTTATTAAATATCTTTAAATCTTGAAAAACCAAACCACCCTTTTTCTTGTTTGTCCGTGCAGAGTTTTTCCCAATGCCATCAGATTCTCTTCTGCATCTAACCACCATAAACGAGTTGCCATCCCACGAAGGTCATGAAGGAGCAAAATTAGTAGTATAAAAATACTCATTGCATAAGCAGGAATAGCTTACACTATTGACTTTATAAGAATCTCCTTCCCGCTTGTTGAAAACATTTTCCAACTCCATGCTTGAAGCTTTCCTTGAACTTGTGCTGTTTAATTACCGCAAAGGCTGCCTGCCTATAAAAGCAGGAAGACCCAAATAAGCAGCATAGTTTTATTGGAACAAATTAATTGTTTAAATTGAAAGAATATTAAACTACTAATTATTATTTCATTTTAAACTGAATGATATAGACCCAAATTTTTTATGTTTTACAGCATAGTTCTAACCCAAATATTAGTAGTTTAATATTTGTTCTAATGTGAGTGTGTAAGGGGGGAGAGATTCGAATTCTACTTAGGCTAATTTCTGTATAAATTTCATAATAATTTTTTTAAAAATCTTTTTTAAGCTTGATCAATCCTTTTTTCTTTTTCTTTTGTTTTTGAAATAAATTGTCATGTTCAATTGAAAGAGAACATATTTGTATATATTTTTTAATTTTATGTGTCGACATGAAGTAATTTTTTTTTTCCGGGGTGCCTCTTAACATTGACAATTGACAAAAGTCAAAAGAAGTTAATATAATTCTCTCTGAACAGAAGGAAAATGACTTTCATATGGACTTGGAAATTCTTTTAGATCGATCGACTATCATATCATGACAGAAAGATAACATTATGTATACATATTAAAAAGGAAAAAAAGAAGATACAACAATACAGATAATGAGAAGAACAGTTAATTAGTGTGTTTTCGAAAAAAAAGGTGAACAAAACAAGTCTTCATTTATGGAGAATACACATCTTTCTATTAATGTTATGTTATGATACCAATTAAACGAGTCTCATGTCTCAATTTGGAATTGCTTTTCCAATATTTTTTTGTTCTTAATATTATTTCTGTATTATGATTTTAAGAAACGAACGCCACTAATATAATAACTACCGGTAATTTATTGTTAGCGAATGAATTATGTTGTAATGATAATGATTAGCTTAATGTTATTCTTTTATGTATAAATTTTGTTTTAGCTTGACACTTGTATAGTTGGTTACCAGTATTTTGTCTTTTTCTGCTATACATACACACTGGAATTGCTGTACGATTCAACATATAAAATAATACAACAATATTCTCTTCTACAAACTCTCCGTATCTTTTCCTTCCTTCAGTCTTCTCCTTCTTCTACTATTGTTACAATACATATTCTATCTTGGTATCAGAGCTTCCTTCGATCCGACGTGGCCACAGAAAATGACTCCTACTCTTCTACTTCTGCTCCTCAAATTTCATACCCGACTACCCAAATTACCACTTCCCAGATTCTACCTGGTTCTGCATCATTCGCAATCAACTTCAAGCTCTGCCAAATCTAGCTGCACCACAGGTCTTCTCCTCTCTTAATCAAACCCTAACCATCAAGCTAGATCGTGACAACTACCTGGTGTGGAAGAATCAGCTGCTCAGCATTATTATTACCTATGGCTTAGAGGATTTTCTTGATGGATCTTGGATCTCGTCCATGACCTCCTCGGTTCTTGGATCTGCACCAAACACAACCAAATCGACTTATTATGAGCTGGTTTTATGCATCCTTGTGTAACACTCTTGCTACTATAGGAGAGCCTGTTTCCAAGAATGATCATCTTATTTTCCTATTTGGGGGGACTGGATAAAGAGTACAATTCCTTTGCTGTATCTGTTTACGATCGTCCTGGCCAACCAAGTATTGAAGAGATTCACAGCCTTTTGTTAAGCTATGATCTTTGACTTGAGCAACAAAATCCCACCATTCAATTGATTCACCCCCAGGCCAATTCTGCTGCCTCTACCCTCAACTCTCCTTACAAACCAAACACACACCATCCCTCGTATCACACTAACCCATGCAGTGCCCAGTGCCCTTCCTTCCATTCTCCTACTATACCTTCCACTCCTCCACCATACACCCAGCCTGGAATTTTGGGCAAACCTCAGTTTCCACAATCTTCATACCAATTTCGGCCCAAAAATCCCTCTAATGTGTCAAGCGGTGGAATTTGTTTCTTTTCATGTATTAACCGCGTACATCAAACACGTTTTTGCACCGTGTAAGAGAAGAAAAAAAAAAAAAACGGTGTATTGACCGCGTATATTATATAGAAATAATATGTAAATAGTCAGTGAGGGTTAGTGATCCAAACTTATGAATAGTGACCTTATTCATCCATTCTACAGATAAATGAGAATCACTATGCACAGATAAATGAGAAACACTAACCATAGTGAGAATAAAATAGATAGATTTTATTATTGAGAGTCAGAAAAAAATACAATTTTTGTCTTGGGTGTATTTGGGATCTGGGTGTGAGGAGTGTTGAGAGTGTTTGTAAACATTTGTAAAGATTTATTTTCTCCCTATAGTAAAGATCTGCAGCAGCTCCGTGGACGTAGCCAAATTGGTGAACCACGCTAATTTTGTGTGTGTCTTGTTTATTTATTTCGGCATTGTTTTTCATATTTATTTTTATCGCTTCCACTATTGTGTGTCTATTGGGGAGGTTATTCCCTAACAACTGTTATCAGAGCGAAGGTTCGATTTTAGTGGGAGCGATGGCTGGAGGTGAAGGATCAGGACTCGGAATTGACAAATTCGACAGTACAGACTTCTTATACTGGAGATTGCAGATTAATGATTATCTATATAGAAAAAGCTATATCAATCTCTATCAGAGAAGAAACCTAAGAAGATGGAGAATGACGACTGGGAACTCCTTGATCGACATGTGTTAGGCGTAATCCGATTGACGCTAACGAAGAATGTTGCTCATTATGTGGCAGAGGCAAAAACCACAACAGAGATGATGAGCATCCTGTCAGACATGTATGAGAAACCGTCGGCAAACAACAAGGTACATCTGATGAAGAAGTTGTTTTATCTAAAGATGAGAAAATGTACTTCAGTTGCAACACACATCAATGAGTTCAATATGATCATCTCTCAGTTGACGTCAGTCGAAATTAATTTCGACGATAAAGTTCGTGCTCTAATTCTTCTAGCGTCTCTACCAAATAACTGAGAACCAATGAGGACTGCGGTTAGTAATTCTGTAGGCAAAGAAAAGCTCCAATTCAATAATATTAGAGACCGAATTTTGGCGGAAGAAGATTGCAGAATTGATTCGGATGAAGGCGTATCATCGAGTTCTGCCCTAAATCTCGAGAATAGGTGCAGAAGCAGCGAGAAGAATTCTAACCGAGGTCGCAGTAGATCCAAGTCAAGGAATGGCAGAGACAAGTCCAGATCTGGAACAAGACCGGAATGCTGGAATTGTGGCAAGACTGGCCACATAAAAAAGAATTGCAGAGCATCAAGGAGAGATGATAGTAGAAATGATGTGAATACCGTGACTGATGAGGTATAAGACACTTTACTATTATCTGTAGATAATCCAATTGACTCTTGGGTCTTAGACTCTGGAGCTTCGTTTCAGACCGCTGCACACCGTGATGTATTAGAAAATTACGTTACTAGTAATTACAGAAAGGTTTATCTAGCTGATGGAGAACCTTTAGATATTATTGATATGGGTGATATCTGTCTGAAGATGTCAAATGGATTGGTGTGGAAAATCCAAAAAGTAAGGCATGTACCGAGATTGATACGGAACCTTATTTCGTTGGGACAACTTGATGAGAAAGGACATAATGTGACCTTTACGAGTGGCTCGTGGAAGGTTAGCAAAGGAGCCATGGTTGTTGCTCGAGGAAACAAAACTGGAACTCTCTACATAACTTCTAGTTGCAAAGATACTTTGGCGACCATCGATGCTGAAATTAATTCAAGTCTATGGCAATGTAGACTTGGGCATATGAGTGAAAAGGGAATGAAAGTAATATTATCAAAGGGAAAACTACCAGAGCTAAAGTCAGTTGAGCATAGACTGTGTGAAAGCTGTATCTTTGGCAAGCAAAAAAGGGTGAGATTTTCGAAAGGTGGATGAGAACCAAAAGTAGCAAAGTTAGAGTTGGTTCATACAGATGTGTGGGGGCCATCTCTTGTGACATCCCTTGGAGGTTCAAGACACTATATGACATTCATTGATGATTCGAGCAGAAAGGTATGGGTTTATTTTCTGAAAAATAAATCTGATGTTTGCGATACCTTTAAGAAGTGGAAAGTCATGCTTGAGAATGAAACTAATCTGAAAGTGAAATGCTTGCGATCTGACAATAGGAGAGAATATGATGATGACAATTTCAAGAGGTATTGTGCCAATAATAGGATCAAGTTCGAGAAAACCATTTCAGAAAAACCTCAACAGAATGGTGTTGCTGAAAGAATGAACAGAACCCTGAGTGAACATTCAAGGAGCATGAGATTACATGCAGGGTTGCCAAAGATATTTTGGGCCGATGCAGTTAATACTGTTACATATCTTATCAACAGAGGGCCATCAGTACCACTAGATTGTAGAATACCAGAGGAGATCTGGAGCGGTAAAAAGATAAACCTTTCTTTCTTGAAAGTGTTTGGTTGTCTATCTTATGTTCATATAGACCCTGCCAATAGAAGTAAACTTGATCCCAAGTCTAAAAAATGTTTCTTTATTGGTTATGGTAATGCTAAGTTTGGTTATCATTTTTGGGATGATCAAAATCGGAAGATCATCAGAAGCAGAGACGTCATATTCAACGAGGAAGTGATGTATAGGGACAGATTGGGCATCGGAGCTGATAGTGTATATCCTGAAGTAAAAAAGGCTAGGGTAATATCATTGAATGAGATCCCAATAGATAAAATGAAGATTAATGATGGCGAGAAAAATCAAGAAGCTGTAGCACTAGCAGCAGACCCCAGTGGGTAAACTCAGAAGATCTTCCAGAATAATTCGACCTCCTCAAAGATATTCCCCCATTATTACATTTTATTCTATTAACTGATAAAGACGAGCCATAGACTTATGAAGAAGCAGTGTAGCATGATGAGTCAATCCAATGGGAGTTAGCCATGATAGATGAGATGAACTCAATGGCGTCCAATCAGATATAGGAGTTGGCAAAACTACCAAAAGGAAAAAATGCATTACACAACAAGTGGGTGTAGCGAGTAAAAGAAGAACATGATGGTAGTAAACGATACAAGGCAAAACTTGTTGTCAAAGGCTTTCAACAGAAGGAAGGCATCGATTACACTGAGATTTTCACTCCAGTGGTCAAATTGACTACTATCAGAACAATACTTAGGTTGGTGGCTAAAGAAGACTTGCATCAAGACAACATTTCTTTATTGTAACCTGGAGAAAGAAATTTACATGAAGCAGCCACAAGGTTTTGAAGTACAAGGGAATGAGAGAATAGTGTGCAAACTTCAAAAGCGCCTATATGGCCTGAAACAGGCTCCAAGACAGTGGTACAAAAAGTTTGATGCATTTATGAGTAACAATGGTTACTTACGATACTAGACAGATCACTGTTGTTACGTGAAAAAGTTTGACAATTCCTATATTATTCTACCTTTATATGTAGATGATATGTTGATTGCTGGAGCTAATACGAAGGAAATTCATAAGCTCAAGAGAGAATTGACAATGGAGTTTTCTATGAAGGATTTGGGAGCTACAAAACAAATCATTGAGATGCGGATTTCTAGAGATAGGATGAATGAGAGTTTAAAGGTATCTCAGGAAGAGTATATGAAAAAGGTGCTTAGCAGATTCAATATAAATGGTGCAAAATCTATAAGTACTCTTTTAGCTAGTCACTTCAAAATAACTAAGGAATAGTCACCCTTAACAGAGCAGAAGCAAGCTCATATGGCCAAGATACCATATTTTTCTGTTATTGGTAGTCTTATGTATGCCATGGTATGTACCAGACCAGATATAGCACATGCAATGGGAGTTATGAGTTGATATATGAGTAATCTGGGAAAACAACACTGGGAAGCAGTGAAGTGGATTCTTAGGTATTTGAGAGGCACCAGCAACATGGCCTTATGCTTTAGAAATATATATTTGGGTCTACAGGGCTATGTTGATATTGACATGACTGGTGATATAGACGGCATGAAGAGTACCATTGGATATGTATTTACATTAGGTGGTACGGCAGTCAATTGAGCCTCAAAGCTACAAAAGATTGTCGCTCTATCCACTATTAAAGTAGAGTATATTGATATGACAAAAGCAAGTAAGGAGTTGATCTGGTTACAGAGCTTCTTGAAGGAACTGGGTCAGAATTATGGGAAGAACACTTTGCATTGTGACAGTCAAAGTGCTATTCATCTCGTGAAGAACCCTGTGTATCATGTTCGAACAATGCATATATAGGTTCGGTATCACTTCATATACTCAGTTTTGGAAGATGGAGTCTTGGTGCTAGAGAAGATTCCAGGAAGCAAGAACCTAGTGGATATATTAACTAAAATAGTGAACATTGACAAACTGAAGCTGTGTTCAGCTTCAGTTGGCTTGCAAGCATGAAGAAGAGAAGATGAGCTACTGCACTGATCGAGTGTGAAGACATAATTGAAATTAGTCTTCAAGTAGGATATTGTCAAGCAGTGGAATATGTTTCTTTCCGTGTATTAACCGTGTACATCAAACACAGTTTACACCGTGTAAGAGAAGGAAAAAAAAAAAAAACAAGCTAAAAGAAACCATGTATTGGACGTGTATATTTTATGGAAATAATATGTAAATGGTTAGTGAGGAGATTAGTAATCCAAGCCTATAAATAGTGGCTTTATTCCTTCATTTTACTCATCCTAGAGAAGTGAGAAATAGCAAACATAGTAAGAATAAAATAAAGAGATTTTATTCTTGAGAGTTAGAGAAAAATACAATTTTTCTCTTGGGTGTATTCGGAGTTTAGGTGTGAAGAGTATTGAGAGTGTTTGTAAACACTTGTAAAGATTTTTTTTCTCCCTATAGTAAAAATCTGCAACAACTTCGTGGGCGTAGCCAAATTGATGAACTACACTAATTTTGTGTGTATCTTATTTATTTATTTTGGTATTATTTTTCACATTTATTTTTATCGCTTCCACTATTGTATGTCTATTGAGGAGATTATTTTCTGACATAAAAGGACCAGACCTCAGTGCCAAATCTGTGGGAAATTGGGACATACTGCTATGCTCTACTATCATCTTGCCAATTTTAGCTACCAACCCTAACTTTCACCAAAAAAATTTCAATACTACTGTTGTTCCTATGGATTCCAATACAATTACCAACCTCTCAGCCTTCATTGCTACCCCCCAGTACGGTCGGCGATCAGTCCTGGCTCCTGGATTCTGTGGCCACTCATCATTTTACTCCTGACTTGACCATGCTACAGAATCCAACTCCCTTCCAGGGCACAGAACAAGTGATGGTTGGCAACCGTAAAACTCTTCCCATCTCTCATATTGGTCATGCTTCTTTATCCTCTTTTTCTCATCCATTAAAACTTAATCATATCTTGCATACTCCATCACTTTCCAATAATCTTCTCAGTGTAAATAAGCTATGTTCTGATAACAAAGCCTTTGTCGAGTTTCACCCTGATTTCTTTCTCGTGAAAGATCAGGTTTCCAAGAAGATCCTTCTCCAAGGCAAGCTTGATAGAGGTCTATACCGTGTTCAACCATATTCCTTTTCATTTACCAGCTTCTGCTTATCTTCTCCTTCACTAACTTGTCTGCTCCATCAACTTGACACCAACTTGTGGCACTCCCGCTTAGGCCATCCTGCTGCTCCAATAGTTCATAGGGTTTTGGATCTGTGTAATGCTCCTCGAGCTAGGCAAACTAAGTTTCAATTTTGTTCTTCTTGTTAATTTGCAAAGAGTCATAAGCTCCCATTTGTACTCTCTGATTCTCAATCAATGAAACCTTTTGAGTTGATACATACTGATGTTTGGGGTGCATCACTTGTTACTTCTGTTTCTGGTGTTCGTTATTTTCTACTTTTCATTGATGATTTCTCCCGCTTTACATGGATGTAGTTACTCAAAACTAAAGATGAGGCCTATCCAATTTCTCTCAAATTTAAAGCTATGGTCGAGACACAATTTGATACAAAAATAAAATCAGTTCAATCGGACTGGGGGGATGAGTACGGACCATTAGCGCAGTTCTTAGAAAATCTTGGCATTCATCACAAAATCTCTTATCCATCTACCCCTGGGCAAAATGGTCGGGTCGAGCGTAAAAATAGACACGTGGTTGAAACAGGACTATCCATGCTTGCTCATTCTAGTACGCCTCTTTCTTACTGGCCTTATGATTTCGAAACTGCTACTTATTTAATTAATATGATGCCTACGCCAGTTTTACAGAACCTGTCTCCCTATGAAAAGTTGTATCACAAAGTGCCAAATTATGCCTTTCTTCGGGTCTTTGGGAGTGCCTGCTATCCTTTTATTTGACCTTTTAATTCTCACAAACTTCAATTTCGGTCTACTGAATGTGTTTTTCTGGGCTATAGTTGACATCATAAGGGGTATATTTGCCTTAATAAAGACAGTGGTAAAATCTATATCTCTCGTCATGTAGACTTTAACGAATCCCACTTCCCTTTCCACTCTTCCACTTATACTTCCTCCTTATCTCCATAATCTGTTTCTCCAATCATTTATTTCGTTTCTCCTCTTCCTCCAATTTCTTTGTCTTCACATTTCTCAAGTTCTCATCCTGGGTCTTCCTTCCTCTCTTCTCCCTCTTCTGTTTCCTTGTCTCCTCCCACTCACTCCAGTCCCACTCCTTCGAGTCTATCTTCTTCCTCTTCTAGCCTAGCTTCAACTCTGCCCTTCCCATCTCCTTTGGTTCCTCCACATCCCGGGCCTATCATTATTTCTGCACCAACTTTTCATCGTCCTCCTTCCCCTTCTAACATTCATCCTATGGTCACTAGATCCAAGCATGGCATTCACATACCCAAGGTCTTGCTTTCTGCCTCTCCCTCACTTGCTCTCCCATCGAATACCGAGCCTACTAGGTTTAAACAAGCTGCCAAGATTTCTAAGTGGCAGCAGGCAATGCAAGAGGAGTTCAATGCCTTGTAGAGAAATAACACCTGGATTTTGGTGCCATCTCATACATCCCAGAAGCTAGTTGGTTGTAAATGGATTTTTAAGCTTAAGCTTAAACCCGATGGTTCCATTGAGAGACATAAAGCCTGCCTAGTTGCCAAAGAGCATACTCAAACTGCCGGATTAGATTACTTTGACACCTTTAGTCCGGTTATTAAGCCAAGCACCATCCACATTGTTTTTGACTTTGGCTCTTTCCAAATCATGGCATATTCGACAACTGGATGTCTCTAATGCTTTTCTGCATAGTGGCCTTGAAGATTTTTTTATGGAATGGCCCCCTGGTTTTGTTGGTCCTAATCATCCTACTGCTGTCTGCAAACTTCACAAGGCTCTTTATGGACTGAAACAGTCCCCCCGTGCTTGGTACAATAAGCTTTGTTCCTGTCTACTTGGTTGGGGATTCCTTACATCTATAGCTGACACTTCTATGTTCATTTAGAAGTCTTCATCCGATCTGATCGTTATTCTTTGTGTATGTGGATGATATTATTATTACTAGTGGCAATGATAGTCTTATCACTCAACTTATACATTCTCTCAATACTGAGTTTGCATTAAAAGATTTGGGCCCACTTCACTATTTTCTTGGTATTGAAGCTTGCACCACTCCAGCTGGTCTACATTTGAGTCAAACTAAATACATTCATGACTTGCTCACTCGCATTAACATGGTCGATACAAAACCAGTCTCAACTCCTATGGCTTCGGGTCAGCCCTTATCTCTACATGATGGCACTTCACTTGCTGATCCTACTTCTTATCGAAGCGTAGTTGGGGCTCTCCAGTCTTATACTTTCGCTAGACCTGATATTTGCTTCTCTATCAATAAAGTTTGTCAGTTTTTGCGTACTCCCACTGAAGTTCATTGGCAGGCAGTCAAACGTATAGTTCGCTATCTCAAAGGCACCATTAGTTATGGCATTTCCTTGCATGCTTCTTCTGATTTGCCTTTGTTCTACTACACTGATGCTGATTGAGCTTATTGTTATGATGACAGAAAGAGTACAAGTGGCTATTGTACTTTCCTTGACTCTAGTTTGATCTCATGGCATTCTTCCAAGCAAAAAGTTATTTCTAGGTCCAGCACTGAATCAAAATAAAGGGGATTAGCTGATGCCACTGCAGAAATTAGTTGGATAGAATCTGTTCTTACGAAGCTTTCCATCTCCCTGCCATCTACTCCAGTCCTATACTGTGACAACATCAGCACTACTCATTTGGCTGTGAATCCTATTATGCATGCTCGCACTAAACATGTTGAAATTGATCATCACTTTGCGCCTGATCGGATTGTTCAAGCCTCTCTTGTGGTTCAATGTGTTCCTTCTGCTGACCAACTCGCTGATGTGCTAACCAAAGCTCTCCCTTCGTCTCAGTTCTCAGTTCTTTTCCATGCGCACCAAGCTCACTATCCTTACCAGGC
This sequence comes from Parasponia andersonii, assembly GCA_002914805.1. Taxonomy (NCBI): domain Eukaryota; kingdom Viridiplantae; phylum Streptophyta; class Magnoliopsida; order Rosales; family Cannabaceae; genus Trema; species Trema andersonii. The sequence goes on from JXTB01000148.1 coordinate 209,939, forward strand.
GAATGAGCTTGAGGGGGGATGATGTTAGCGAATGAATTATGTTGTAATGATATTGATTAGCTTAGTGTTATTCTTTTATGTATAAATTTGTTTTAGCTTGACACCTGTATAGTTGATTACTAGTATTTTGTCTTCTCTGCTATATATACACACTTAAATTGCTGTACGATTCAGCATATAAAATAATACAACAATATTCTCTTCTAGAAACTGTCTGTATCTTCTCCTCCTTCTACTATTGCTACAATACATATTCTATGTTTTATACAGTAACTATCGGTCATTTATATAGTAATAATACTGATTAGAAAAGTCATTTTGAAAAAATAGTCTCGAGAAGAAAAAGTCATTTGAGTTTAAATTACTTAGACAGGTCCATTTCCCTTTGATTTAATTTGTTAGAAGTAAGAAGATCATAACATATATAGATATACATATATTCACAGGCAAAGCACTTCAAAGACTTCTCATGCAACTTTCTTGTATTTAATTACTCAAAAGGTGTGTTTAACTAAATAGATCTTATTATTTCACAGCGATATATAACGGATATATATGGGAACGAGTACAAATATTATTATTTTTTCAATTTTCTATAGATAGGAAAATTAATTTTGAACTGTAATTAAAATCTAATGATTTTAATTAATTATTTACGAATTCTAGTGTGAAATAAATAATCGTATCTTATATAATTTGATATAGGAGAACGTACATGTCATGGTGCCTTGGCAAAGGCCATGGATCGCCAGCTTTTTTGCTAGCAAAGGGCAATCTGATTCTGACCATGAACAACAAGACGTCGTTTTTGGTCGAGTTTGGGACCATATATATGATTATACTCAATTGTTTATTTAATCCCACTTATATATATCGATATCTTTGTCGAAATAAAGTGAAAATGGGGTAGAGTTCCTTTTATGCAACAAGTACACAAAAGTCACTATTAATAGATTCTCATATGCTTTTGGTTTGGATCTTGTTGTATATATATTTAACGTAAATCTTAAGCAATATATAAGTACCGGTAATTTGAATCTCCCTAGCTAGGCTATATATGGACCTTTAAACTAAAGTGACTCGATTCTGCGGGTAAAGGATTTTTGTGGCCTTTTTCGCTAGAAAATTTCGGCTTTGACATATATAAAAGTTGTGTCGTTTCAAGTGGTTTTAAAAAGATGTATGGGTTTGGTTGCTTTTGGAAAAGTTATTAAAAGGTCAATCATTGTGGATCCCTAATAATGGTGGTTTATTCAGATTCACTACTTTCATGCTTTAATTAATTGATCCCTCTTTAAACTCATTCGTTATTTTCAATGATTTTATTTTACTTCTCTCTTTTTAGTAATCGGGTGTATGTACATCGATTTTGATTAATTTGCTGCAAAGCATATGAATTCCAGAACTTTTAGTTAGTAAAAGGTATTAGATAATTATTTTGGATATCATAATATTTAATTGGTCAAGTTAACTGATCATTGAACAATGAGAATACATATTCCCACAAAATAGAAGATATAGCAAATATAATGTGGTAAACCGAAGGCAATTAATCCCTAAAAAAAAAAAAAAAAACTGAAGGCAGTTAAGTAGCAGCTAGCTAGCTAGCGGAGTGACAATGAAAAAGGGAAGCAAATCTTGTCTTTTTAATGATGTCTTATTCTCCGCATACCCAATTTGTTATTTGACACGTCATTTTATTACAGTTTCAAAATTTGAAATAACAAATCAATGCTAAATGCTTTTGTATTTAAGTTAACAAATCAAAGTTTAATTGCGTAGGCAACGAAAAATGGTTGCTGAATAAGCATAAAACATCTTAAATTGGATTTAGTTTTCTTATACCTTATATTCAAAAAATTACATTTCAAGCTGCTTAAAAATAGATTTAATTACTCTAGTATCCATAAACTATTGAAAATGTCTCAATTTAGTCCCTGAAATTGATTCTTAAACTTTTTAAAGTTTATTCTGTTAAATATCTTTTAACTTTAAAGATGCATTAGTCATTTCATGCAAAAATTAGTATTAGCTCGTATGGGTCACCACAGTTTGAATGAACTTTCGTTTTGTTCCTTTTTATATTAACCGTTTAACAAAAAATACTGAAAAGTTCTAACAGAGAATAGTTTTCATTTACGGGCCAAAACAAAAAAATGCTAAATTTAAGGGTCAAAATAAAAAAAATAAAATTCAAGGATTAAAAGGAGATTTTCAATAGTTTAACAACTAACGAGGTGAAAGGTGTGATCTATTGATCCTCGGAAATAAATGCTAGTGTTGCGGGGATTTGTAGTACGCACTCGTACTAGGCCATGTCTTTAAGCCTCAATTAATTATTTTCAACAAATTAATTAAAAACTATAAGTAAAGCTTTTTCTAAACGTTAAAGAATACTCTTCTAGATCTATATATACGTAGTCCGGCGCTAATATTAAGTAGTAGTACATATCATGTCAACCATAAATAAGTTTTTCCTCTCATATATACAAATGGGCGGAGAACAGACTCAAACTCTCACTGGATTTTTGAAAATTTCTATTAATATAGTAATTTCTTTTTTATAATTTTACTTTTACCCTTACTAAATAAAGAAGATAAAATTTATGTCCCAATTGGATTTTAAAAAATTTATATTAATGTAGTAAATTTTTTTATAATTTGAGTTTTACCCTGACTAAATAAAGAAGATAAAATTTATGCCTTGCCTTATAAAGTCAATTTTCTAATATAAATATCTTTTAAGCTCAAATGTAATGTAAGGTGTGGAAAAAAAAAAAAAAAAATTAACCAGGACTGCTCAGATCTACCATTGGGACTGCTCTCAATAAATATTCTCGACCTCAAAACTCTCCTAAGATCTAACTCTGCAACCGCCATAGTAGTCAGCAAAAGTGTCCTCAACTCTAGTCAGATCTACTACCGGAATTACTCAGATCTCTCTAGAACGGTGATGCTCCACGACTTGTCCCAAGGTACGTTTACAAATCAATGTGAGCAAAGATTGAAGGATCCTATTTGCTGATTTGCTTTCTTATGCAGGAGTGTCACTTGAACACAAGGGTGGGCCTATGTGGTCCCAAGCCTCAAAGAAGGTATAGGCTCTTCTGTAAAGGTCCTCAAAGTAAGGCCTAAATGGGAAGAGTTTGATTCTAGGTGATTGATAAGATTATGTTGCACTCCTCCTAATAGTTACAACTTTTAGGAGGATTAGTTGCAAATTTTGCTCAAGTTTTCTCTAAGCTTGATTTACGTAGCGTTTACCATCAAATTCATATTTGATTCGATGATAAATAAAAGACCACCTTCAAGACAAAAGAGGGACTTTATGAGTAGAGTTGGGGGTAAAATTCGTATGGCTCATTTTATGACAAAAAGTATTTATATTTTTATTGGATCCTCAATTTATGAAAAAATAGGTAATTATTATTTATGAATATCAATTTAATTATATTTCAAATCAGACATTATCTAGTAAGTATCTTAATATAACTAAGTTACCTAAAAGATAATTATTATCTAATTAATTGAGTTTCTTATTTATACAATGCCTCTTATTTGCCTATAAATACAGTCTTCTTCTTAATTTTATATGTATTCCATTCTATTATTTCTACATAGTCTCTACTAAAATCTCTATAGCTGTCCATTTTCTTATATGTAGTTTAACTGAATTTTTTCTTTTTTGCAAGGAACTCAGAACTATATCAGGATTTGATCCCTGCAAACGATATGTAGGTAGCTCTATTAAGCATAATCTAAAAAATTAACCTATTTTTTTTTCTAGATGTAGGATTACAAGTGCTCATGGACCTTTTAATAAATTCAATTATAGAATTTGACATCTACAATTTGGTGCCCACCGTAGGACAATGATTTACTTGTTTCGTGTATTATTCTGTTAGTTATAAAAAGGATGTGTAGCTTCCATTAGATAACAACCTTCAAGAGTTTACCGAACTGCTAAAGGGATAAGTATTTTAATTACCCCATTCTAATTATTATAATATTTAATCAAGTGAATGTTTGGTTTCATTACTTTAATGAGAAATTTTTGTTGTATTTGAGTATTTAAATTATTTGCTTATAATATTTAATTTTATTGATCAATATATTTGAAATGTTGCATTTGGATTTATTTGGTTTAGTTAAATTGTTTAGTTTTACTTGTTTAGATTGATTCAAATGTTTGATTCTATTAGTTGATAATCTAGATGGATTAATTTGAGTAAATGATTTGATGAATTGTTTGACTTGAGTGTTTGAAATTGTTTAGGGTACAAAACCTTTTAGTTAGATTGTTTTATTTGGTATTTAGCTTGGATTATTTAGTTTAATTAGAGTGACTTGTTTCTATTTGATTAACTTGAATTATTTGGAGTGACTTACTTAGTATTTGATTGGTTTGAATTATTTGATTTGATTGGATTAACTTATTTGATATTTGATTAACTTTAATTTTGAGGATTATCCGGTGTAATTAAATTAGCTGATTTGATTGGAATTGTTTGATATGTTTGAATTTGTTGAATTGGTTGAAACCTAGTTTGGATCATTTGAATTGCTTGAAAGATAGATGTGTTTGATTTAATTGTGATTGGATGATATTATTGTATTTGAAACCTTTGTATATTCTCTTATTATTATTTTATCTTAGTCAAAATTATTTACTATGATAAAGAGCGATAACACATAATATAATATCAAGATAAAATAAAATAAAAATCTTTCCAATAAGTACTCATAATTCCTCTTGGCAAAGTAAAAATGGCCAAGAACTACTCTTTTTGATGAGTGCATTTAAATTCTCTTGACATGGAGAACGATAACTGTTAAAGAACTCTAATTCCTCCCTATTCTAAACGAGTTCTGGAAGCTGCCCTCTCCAATGAGTGTTTTGAAATCCTCTTGATGTGGATAACAATAACTGATGAGAGCTTTAATTCCTTCTATTCCAAACGAATTCTAGGAGCTACCCTCTTCGAAGAATACTTTTAGAACCTCTTAGTAAGTTGTATAGAAGATAATCGAGAACCTAATTTCTCTTTATTTCAAATGAGTTCTGAGAGCTCTAATTTCTCCCTGTTCTAAATGAGTTTCAGGAGTTGTAAAAAATAATGACTTAATTTCATTTTTTATAAGTTTGATTTTAAAATATAATTACTTTATATTGATTTGTTATCTAACAAGAAAATGCAAAAAATATATTAAAGAAGAAGCAAAAGCTTGACTTTAACTACTCCTTTAGTTTGAGTAAACTCGTAATGAGGAGGCGCGGACGAGGGAGGGGGGAGGTGGGAGGGGTTGACTATTAGGGGTAAAATTCGTATGGCCCATTTTATGGCCTATGTGTGGTCTATAAAGGTATTTATATTTTTATGGAATCCTTAATTTATGAGAAAAAATGCAATTATTATTTACAAATATCAGCCTAGTTATATTTCAAATCAGACATTATCTAGTGAGTATCCTAATATGACTAAGTTATTTAAAAAATAATTATTAATTATCTAATTAATAGAGTTTCTTATTTTAAAATAGCTCTTATTTGCCTACAAATATATAGTCTTTTTCTTCATTCTACATATATTCTATTCTATTCTCTCTACATAGTCTCTAGTAAAATCTCTATAGTCGTCCACTTTTGCATATACAGTTTAATTGTTTTTTTTTTTTTTTTTTTTTTTCTCTTTTATAGGGAATTCAAAGCTATATCAGGGTTTAATCTCTGCAAAGAATATATAAATAACTCTCATGAGTATAATCCAAAAAATTAGCCTATTTTTTCTGAATGTAAGATTACAATTTCTGGATGTAAGATTACAAATAGTCATGAACATTTTAATAAATTCAATTATAGAATTTGGCATCTATAATTAGCTTGTTATATTCTTTGGCCTGTGTAATGCTCCAAGTAGTTTTATGCGAGTAGTTTTATGTGGTTAATGAACCAAGTACTCAAGCCATTCATTTGGAAGTTCGTCGTTGTCTATTTTGATGACATCTAATCTATAGCACCTCCATCGCTAACCAACTCTCCCACCTCTGAGAAGTCCTCTAAACTTTGGACAGTAAAAAACTCTACCTTAATCTAAAAAATTATTCTTTTTTAACTGAGTGGGTATTGTTTCTGGGATTTATGGTTAGGACACATGATATCAATTGATGAATCAAAAGTTCAGACTATTCGTGATTGACCTACACCCACGAGCATTCATGACGTGCAGAGTTTTCATAATTTAGTCACCTTCTACCGCCATTTTGTTGGCAATTTTAGCACTCTTGCAGCCCTTCCACTAATTATTTGAAGCATGGTATGTCTTAATGTGAGTCTGACTAAGATAATAGTTTCACTATCATTAAATCCAAACTTGCTCTGCTCCTGTCTTGGCACTTCCCAACTCTGACCGTCCTTTTGAGGTGGAAACTGATGCCTCCATGTATGGCACTGGGCCTGTATTGACACAAGATAGAGGACCTATTAAATTTTCCAGTGAGAAGTTAAATAATGCTAGACAAAAATGGAGCACCTACGAGCAGGAACTTTATGCTATCATTCGAGTCTTAAACATTGGGAACATTGTTTGGTGCAAAAAAACTTCATTCTTCACAGTGATCATCATGTTTTGAAATTTCTCAAATCTCAGAAATTCTTGAATCGTATGCATGCACATTGAGTTCTTTTCCTCCAACGATTCACTTTTGATTTCAAGCACAAAGCGGTCCAATTAAATAATGTTGTTGATGCTTTCAGCCGCCGATCTTCTCTCCCTATCACTCTTCTTCGCTACATATGAGGACTTTTCTACTATTTTGGATACCTACACAATGGCCATAGTGGTCATTTCCATATACATGATGGGTTTATGTTTAGGGGTACTCACTTTGCATTCCTCCCTCTTCCTTTTACGATTTCTTAATTTACTATAAGAAACATGATTTTTGCCGATAGACTACTAATAGCCCATCAGTGAAAGTTTACATTCCCCAACGGATTTGAGTGAAACCCGTTGGCAAAAGATTGTTGAAAAAATTAATTATTGTGCATTTTTTATCGATGGGTTTCCATCGATATAATGTCAATACACCGATAGATTAACTGTTTCCGTCGGCAAATGTCAATTTTTTAATTAAAAAAAAAGAAAGTAAAATGACGTCATTTTGAAATAGGATTATAATAAAACTCTACGACCCCTCTTTCATTCTTCCGTCGCTCAAGCTCTCTGTTTCTTTCCTCTGAAGTTCGTTCTCTCTTTCTCTCTCTGTTATCCTCCTCAAGATCCCTTAATCCCTTGAGCTCTCTCTTTCTCTTTAGCTCTAGCTTCCGTCTCAAGCCAAAATAATAATTTGGTACTAAAAATCACTAAATTCCAAAGCCATTGTCAGATCCACTCTGAACCTAAATCGTTAGGTACCAAACTTTTTGTATGACCCAAATCTCTCTTGTTCTTATTCAATCTTCAAAATTTGAATTATACTTGCTATTAGGATTTGTCTGTTGAGCCCGATTGAGTTTCTCATTTTCGAAGGCTTCAAATTATTTTTTTGTATTGATTGGCCCATTTTTTTAAAATTTAAATTCAAATTTAATTTTTTGTTGAGTGAATAGAAAAAAGTGTGCAATATGTTTGGATTTTAATTTTTTTTGTATGATTCAGAGTGTGAAATGGTGATTTTGGAGTCCGTAGTCCGTAGAATTATGATTTTATTTATTATTATTTTTTGTATTATTTTATTTATTTATTTATTATCTATAGACACACATGATTATATTGCTATTCGTGTAAAACTCTATTAAAATTCTCACAATGCTCTATTCCAATCGGTCTTAATTTCAAAAAAAAAAAATCAGTCTCACTTTCTCAACTTGTTAGTAATGTTTATCTATTCGAATCTTTCATTTTAAGTATCATGTTGAGTAAATATTATTTGCCGATGCTCTCTGAAAAAAATTGACCAAATTTTTAGCCAAGACTATTTAGAATAACATACTGGACTTTTCTTCTTCTTCTTTTTTTTTTTTTAAAGAGTGATGCGACTTTGTACATTTATAGATATTTTCCTTTTATTTCTTCAATTTATTCCTAAGACACAAATTTAAAGAAAGAAAATCTAATTGATACTTACAGATCACATTAAACCTAAAGGAAAAGAGTGGAAAAGAAATGAAAGAATAAGAAATAATGATTTAAAAAGGCTAGGATTTCCATTTTATACATATCGAAGAAAAGTTTTCCCTTTTCTTTCTCATCTCCACTACTAATTTATGACGGTGGATATATTTGTAAGGTTGAAATTTTAGAAGAAACAATCTAAATTGGGATGCAACACCAATAAATAACTATGAGATGAAGTTGGATGTAAATTTATGTATGCGAGTGTGTTGTGTATAAATTGTTCTCAAAATTGGATGATTCTTATCAAGTCAAAAACCTGCCTAAACATCTCAACTAGGGCTATCTGTACAAGTTTTGGAAAAAAAAAATGCTTTCATGAAAAGTACAATAATTATAATGACAATGTTAATAGCAATAAAAACAATATATCTTATCATCAGGTGTTTGCTCTAACACACTTATAATTGAAAACTTTCAAGGGAATAATTGCACTAATACATTCATCCTAATGTTATACAGTCTGATGCTATATAAAATCAGGGGTTTGCTTCTTCAGATTTGTTATACATATTCTTGATCCCTACTTGAAAAAAATTTATTTGGAGGGTAAAGCTCACTTCCTAATGATACACAAGATGCTTGCCTAGTTGTCACAATCTACAAAAGTTTACTTGCATAAAATCTCTATGCAATCGATTCCTCTTTTACCAAAGTGGCAAACATTATTTACACAGAAACCATCTTAGAATGATGCTTATATCAATTATCAAGAGTTAATAATTCTTAAGCATACCCTCTATATGTATGTATTATGTATCGAGACTTTTAAGTTCCCTAGAAACTTTTAAATAGATTTCAAATGTTATGATATACATAATACTTTCTACCATAAAGGGGTTTAAAAACAGAAAAGCTACATAATAAAGTGATGTTTTAGACTGATAAAACAAGACACAATCTAACCCTTATGCTTATTGATTTCATCATATAAAATCTATATATCATATTATAACAAATTTTAATAGATCTCCTTCAGATAACATAATATACTTCTTTTCACTGAAATAGCCATTCTTCCTTAATCAAATTCAGATCACTTTGTGTGTGTCAAATATTGGTCCAAGCTTAATGACCCTGAAGCAACCCAACCAAGAACCTTTGTCTATCTTCTTCTACATCATGCATGGTATCGCCGGCATTGAAAATGCAAATTGAAAACCTTAACCGCAATATACTAGTGATTCTGTTCTGTGTGTTGATATGGACCTCTATAAGAAAGTTAGTGTCGCATTTATCATTGATGATATTATCACCTGGTACCAAGTAATCCAAACTTTAATTGATATTGGGTTCTACCTGGGATAAGGATGGCGAGGTACCATTTTTTGCATCACCAAGATAGGAAACTATCTTTAGAGTATCAATGAGACCCATTTTCTTGAACTTGAGATCTGTATGACTAACCTGCACATTAGGAAAGTAAAAAGGTTAATGTTCTAATTTTAATACCAATGTATTGATGAGGAATGAGTTTTCTACATTCGTAATATTATTAGAAATATTAGTTCCATACTAAAGGCACAAACCATGATACCTGTTTCCGGACTATAATCAAAAGTTCATTAGCAAAAGAAGATCTGTATAAATCTGCACTAGATCGAGCATATAGTGCCAGTTAGCTAAAAACCTCATAGACTTGCACTTCAGTAAAGCCAGTGAAAAGGGAAGAATGAACACTTTAAGTCCTTTGAATCACAAACAAACACAGTGTCCTACCTTGTATAAATTTTCTATATTAAATCCCTCCAAGTAATCCAATATACCTGGTTTGAGAATAAAAAACACATCAAAAAGACCCAAATTAGGATACCAAAATTAGACTAGCAGGAAAAATGAATATGCACACACAGCTTCTAGTCCTCAAATAAAACTCATTCTTTAATGTGAGCGAAGATGATTACATCTAGGGCGGAGGCACTCACTCAAACTCAGTCTGAGCTTGAGGATGGTACCTCATCTGTGGTGGGGCCAGAATAGGTTGATGAATTTCAGATCAGGTCCAAGGCTTTAGAGACTAGATCTAGGTGGCAGAAAGGGTTGGGAACACTCCATCGGCTGAAAAGTATAGGAGGACAGAGAGCTGCCAGCACGGGACAAGTCGCTGAGACAATCGCCATCTTGAAGCAGCAGTTAGCTGAGAAGGATGCAGAGCATGCATGACGGATCAATGAGACTCAGTGACAAATGACCGAAAAGGAAGCAGAGAACCAACGCCGACTTGAGGAGACTCAGCGACAACTCAATGAGTAAAACCGGACGCTTCAAACATTGATTGCAAAACTTGGCATCGAGATACCACTGCCTCCGCGTCCAGAATTGTAGACATTTTTATTTTATTTTATAATATGTTCTAATTTTAGATACAATTTATATATTTTTTTTATTTAATAAAATTTGTGTTAATATATTTTCTTCCAAATTTTAATATATTAGTTAACTAAATTAATTAATTATTAATTAATATTATTAATTAATAAATAATTATAATAATCAATTAAATAATTTTTTTAACAAATTAATAAAATTTTTGCTGACACAGAATTGCGTCGGTAAAATTATTTTTATTTTTATAAATATTTGCCAAATATTTTCACCGACACATTTTGTCGTCGGAAAATATATTGTATATTTTTAAATTATCTCTTTAATAACTTTCACCGACGCATTAATGCATCGGTAATTGTTAACTTTCACCGGCGCGTTTATTCGTCGGTGAAAGTTAACATTCATAGACGTATTTCTCCGTCGGTGAAAGTAATATTTTCGCCAACGTATTTACTCGTCGGTGAAAGTCAAGTAAATTTAGAATTTGGGCATATTTTTCCCAATGAAAAACTTTCGCCGACGTAAACTGTGCGTCAGTAAAATTCACTAATGCATCAGTAAGTTACATTTAGCTACGATCTTATACCGATGATAGTCGCCAACGAAGAATTGCGTCGGCAATTGTTAAATACCTTTCCCCAATGTTTTATGTTACTTTTACTGACGCAAAAATGCATCGGTGAAAATCATGTTTCTTGTAGTGATTCGTGAACTCTATGCTAGTGGATTAGCTGCCCACCCCGGTCGTGATCATACTCTTACTCTCCTCACTGATTACTTTTACTGGCCTTACATGAACAAAGAGATCAGGAAGTTTGTAGACCGGTGTGCCATTTGTCAGAGTGCTAAGGGTCAAACCCAGAATACAAGTTATACTCCCTCTCCCTATTTCTGAATCGATTTAGAAGGATCTTAGCCTTAATTTTATTCTTGGTCTATCTCAGACTCCTTTCCATGTTGGTTCCGTGATGGTTATTATTTATCGATTCTCTTAAACGGTCCATTTAGTCACTTGTCAAAAAATTTCTGATGCTGGTCACTTTGCTCGACCTTTTCTTAGCGAGGTTATTTGTTTATATATTTTTCCATGTTCTTTTACCTTCGATCTTCATCTCAAGTTCCTTAGCCATTTTTGACGTGAACTTTGGAAGTATTTTAATACTACTATCAACTTTAGTAGTGCATATCACCCACGAGATAATATAGTTAAGTTGTAAAAAGTTCATTGATTTTTCAGCCCCATGAGTGTCACTATAATTGATTTTAATTAAAAATTGTAGTTTTGGCAAACACTAAAGGCATTAATATAAGTGATTAGGGACTAAATTGCCTTTAAAAAAAAAAGGAAGTGATGGAACATTAGGTAGCACAAACGTATTGTTCTTTAGAGGAATTTGTGCTACCGGTCCCTAATGTTTCATCATTTCTTTTTTTTTTTTTTTAAAGGCAATTTAGTCCTTAATCACTTATATTAATGCCTTTAGTGTTTGCCAAAACTACAACTTTTAATTAAAATCAATTATAGTGACAATCGTGGGGCTGAAAAATCAATGAACTTTTTACAACTTAACTATATTATTGTTATAAAAACAACTATATTATTGTTTAAATCTTCACAATTAACATTGGTTTAAATATATACCATTGATTATATTCCTTCGAAAATTTTCTTTCTCCGAAAGATTAGTAAGTGCAAAGAGGAACATGTCATTGGAAATCAAATGTAAAAAAGGAAAAAAATGAAAAAAAAAAAAGAGATAGAAAGAATTATACTAACACCCCCTAATTTATGTCAAAAAATAAAATAATAGCATCTGTACATATGTGTGTATATATATATATATGTTGTCAGTATTTTTTTTAACCTATGTATATATAGTTTTTTAGTTATTGGATCATTATCTAACGGTGATCAAATAATTATAATTATATGCATAAAAATATGCATTATTACTGTTATTTCTCTATCTGATTTTTTTTCTATAAAAAAACGTGTATAATAAATTTTAATTAGCCAAAATAATATTTATGTATAAGTAAACAAAAATACCTATTGGATTGGTACTCATATATATATATATATATATATATATATATATATATATATATATATATATATAGATATCAAAACTAAGTTCGTTAACACTCCTATTTTTTATTTTTGGTTTCAAAAGAATTACACAGATTCCCGATTACAATTCAAATAGATTGAAATTGTACTAATTTTGACAACTAAGTTTTTTATATTAAAGCTACTTTAAATTAAAAATTCAAAAATTTAGGTAAATGACTAATAATATTTTAAATTTGATTAAATAGGTGCTTATTTTTAAATTTTATAGCTAAATATCTAAATATATATATTTTTACATCTGATATAGATATACTTATCTATCAATTTTAATTAATGTATTAAGTATATAAATTTTTATAATAATATATAATATTTTACACTTGATGTATAAATATATATATCGGACATTTTGCTATAACATTAAAAAATAAACATTTATTTAAATTAGGCTCAAAATTCTATCATTTTGCTATAAGACCATTAAAAAATAATATAGTTAAATATTGATAATTTTATTGACTTTTACTCTTTTTTTTTAGGAAGGAGTGTTAGTTTAATTTATATTAATTGTACAATGAGTGCAATTTTAATTTTGGTAGAAATCAAGGGTTGTTGTAAATTCCTAAAAAATTATTAGGTATCAAATTGTCAAATAAGCGAAATAGTATTAGGGGTTAATGGCCCCCAGACGGACTTTTAATTCGGACCACAATAGGAAAAAAGACTAACGTTAGAGTACCTCAATGCTAAAAAGAACAAGTTGATCAATACCAATATTTCCAATGGTGAAATATTAGAGAATATTAGTACTATTTACACTCGTATCAATTATTTATAAACAGCCTTATATGATAAAATTAGGTACAAATGTAGTTTCAAAAAAAAAAAAGAAAAAGATTAGGCACAAATGTTAAAGAGATTACTGTACAACTTAAGCTGAAAATTATCTGGCCACCATCATCATGTTTCTTTTTTAATCTATAATTTCCACCTATTAGGCAACAAGAATTGTCCTTATCAAGAGCATATATAAATAACTTCCACAAAAAGCAGAATATTTTTTAATCAATTACTTTATTATTATTAAATCTATCTAGCTAGTGCATTTGCTTAGCTCTAAAGCTACATGTGTTTCCAATAAGTTGAATTCCACTTTTTGTCCCTCTGGAAGGGTTCAAGGTCAACCGATATTTTCTACGGTAATTGCGATCAAGAAGAATGTAGCACTGACTCGACCATTAGCAAAATCTATCTTACATAATAGAGACATTGTCAAAGACCAATAGCACGTCTTTTTTTTTTTTAATTAAATTAGTTATAATGCTAGAGTCATTCACTTAAAAACTTTTTCCAAGAAAGATCTCTTGTATATTTTGTACATATACATGTGTACTCCAATATGGTTATCATTACCACTTACCTTTTCTTTTTCCCATGCCCCCCCCCCCCCCCCCTCCAAAAAATAAAAACCTATATGTTTTACTCTTTTTCCTTCTTGATCAGTTTCCTGTTCATATAGTAACCAAGTATGTATGACTGATCAGGACTGAGAGAGTTCATCGAATTATCAGTAGAATACGTTTCTTCATATGTATCATTCTCTCTGTTTTCTCATTGTACCGTTTAATTTTATTAAAAGTGACCATGACGTTGGGTTGAGTTAGCTAGGTCTCCACAACTTGAAGCTGGTGTTCTATCTAGCCTGCCAACAAGAAATTTATTGCTCCGTATTAAGTTCACAATGTGTGAACTCAGCATCTATTTTGGATTTAAGTAATTTAAAGCAGGATCCATATAGTAAATGGTTTTGCTGAAAAAGACACTAAAAACGGTTTTAGTTCACATTATTCAATCCTAGAATTACTTGATCATGCATTATGACTCATATTTAGAGCGCAGCTTGCCTTCTTTCTAGTTTTTCTGAACTAGCTACTTAGTTATTTGCCTTCAGCATAATAGATTAAGGCTAAGTTGTTGTTAATTGTTACTTAAATAACCGATTTCAATTGTCTCCATATTTTCTAATGATATACAAAATCAGCATCTCCTCAAACAAACGAAGGGTATAAATATATAAGATAGTGCTCAAAATCTCACCTTATTTATAATTTTTATAATGCCAATTGATGGGATATATAGTTATAAAAATTTAACTAGTGAATTCAAATTTATTACAAGTAAGTTGAATTGTATTCAATCTATTTGTTCATTAATAAATTATACGATATATCGGAAGATATTAAAATGGTGTAATATAAAATAAGATATACTTATTGTTATCCTAATATATAAGAGGCTATTCCCTCTCCCTCGCTCTCTCTTTTCCCCAGACACGTGAGAAACCTCTGGCTAGCTACAATGTGAAACAAGAACTCTTGAAATATCATAATGGCCTCTAAAGAGGATGGCTTCCGTACGTACAAGATGGGTCTTGAGTTTTGACCCTTTCAGTGGTGGTAGGAGAAGTGGAGTCCAACCTCACACTTTGATTGACGTCTCAAACAGTACCCAAGCACTACTCACATTTTTCACTATACAAAACACGCAGATTTTCCTCAATTGGATCAAATTGAAAATGTACTACCAATTCCATTTTTATATACTCATCATAGTTGTTATTGATGTTATTTTAATTATATTACATTTAAGTGCATTTATTTGTCTTTGGAGTTAGTGTCTATAGTACCTAATAATCTTCAGATATATGAGAAACATATTTTTTTTTTTTTTGTAATGTTTACAATTGAAGGTATATAGTGTGACAGGTATAGTTTTCGGCCTTCGTAGTACTTACATGCTTCATTTTTTGTAATTGCTGATGAATAAGCCCAAAGACATGTTTTAAAAAAGCCGTACCAAACCTTATATTATCTGCAGCAGAGGGAAAAAAAAAAAAAAGAGTCCCAACATGTGGCTGCTGAGTACCTTTTTCTCTCACTTACAAAAGGCGCAATTTGAAAATTATATCTGAGAGAACTGAATATATTTACATACATATAAATAAATAAAAGAAACCGTGTGGGAAAACCCCCACAAACTAAGTCCAACTATGCAACGTCGACGCGTGGACCTTGTTTTGTTTTGAAGTCTATAAATGGAGGACAGTTTGAGAAAATATTCCATCCGAATCTAACTAATGGATACCTTTTAATTACTGTCAATTCTATTTTTTTTAAAGGAAAAAAAGAAGAAGAAAGAACACGATTTTCTTCTTTGTCTAATTTTTCAGTCTTAATTTGATTAAATAAACAATTAAATGTGTTTCTTAGTACGTCAGTACGGGTTTGAATATGTGTACATAATAATTAGAGTAGCATCAATTGTGCCAATTAATTGGGGTCTGCAAAAACTTGTACTTTATTTATATTCTTCCATTAATTAATGTGGCTAGCTACTGTATACTAATTTATTAAGTATGTTGAAAGGGAATGTTTGGCCATTTAAATCATTTGGGTTTTAAGTCATTCTCTTTTGTTCTGCATGTTGTTGAAACATGTGTAGTCCCATGGGTTTGCTAATTAATTTGACTATGTAAACGAGGAGAGGTATTATATAAATAACGTGATAAATTAACTGTTGTTTCTCTAAATATCTATATGTACTACTGCATACTTAAATAAGCATGTTTATTATTTTTAAATTTTACGACATGAGTAAATTAAAACATGGTAATGGAAGTATGTAGTTTAATTTCATGGAAATACCTTTAATTAATTTCTTAAACCGGCCAGAGGAAATTGTGAATTAATAACGTCCTGAGTAATGCTACACGAAAAATTTATATCCAAAAATTACACTCGTTACTATCTATGTTGCTTCGAAATAAGACGATACACTATATTACACACTATTGATTAAAAAATATGTTACATTATTTAATATAATTTTTAGATGTAAGCGTTTATCATTAGTCAAAACATTATATTACTTCGTTTACACATTATAAACTTTTTGTGGCTGGAATCTGCTAGATAACTATCCGAAATATATATATATATGGGCACCAATCCAGTAGATATTTTTTTTTTATGCATAAGTATTAATTTTGCAAATGAAAATTTAGTATGCACATTTTTTTATTGTAAAAAGTAAGAGAGAGAAAGAACATTAATGATGCACATATTTTCATGTACTTTATTATAGCTATTAGATAGATGGTGATCAAACGGTTAAAAAAAAAATCTACCCATAGATAAAAAAAAATATCTATTGAATTGGCAATCTATATATATATATATATATATATATATATGTTAATAAGAAGCTTATATAGTTCGTTTAACATATATATTTATTTTCTTTCTTGTAATGGATATATCATATATACGTCTCTATCGATCCTAGAAGAAATCAAAGTTGAGCTAGAATAATCAACTTGACCCTTATAAACTAGAATTTTAGGCTTTGAGGAAACCTGATTAGCAAAATGATGTACGTGCTAAGAAAATAAGAAAATGGAAATTTTGCTCAAGAATATCAACGATAGTCATCCTCGTCTCATTCTTATATTCCACACAAAGTAAAGTCGATATATATATATATATATTTATAAATCTACGTTAATCATCATTTTGTAATGCATAATCTAATGAATAAATTAATCATGACAAGAGAAACATGCACACACAGTTAATATACACACGTAACTACAAGCTATTTTTATTTTATTTTTTTATAACATAGTATTGTGTTAATCACATGGCCTTCTAATTAATGTAGAGGGTCTACGTTCAAACTCCTTATCCGAAGTAAAGAAAAAATCTATTTAAAAGAAGAAGATCATCAATTTCCGCAATAGTAATATTCCACCACAATACCTGGATACTTTCTTTATACACAGTCAATTTCCACAATACATGTATACATGTAGCATAACAAATCTATTTAAATTTCACTCCCAACATGTATTTTGTTTATATATTGGCTCTTCAATATGTCACCTCACATTAACCTAGCTAATAAAAGATGACCAATATTGGTCTATGTACGTGCATGCATTATTCTAAAAAGAGATCGATATCGAGAGTCTAGAACCCTTATCAGAGAGAGCGAGAGAAACATTTCAAGACTTTGAAATGAAGGGTACATATTACGCCTAGAAATTTAAGTAATTAATTTAAAGTTCAAAGAGGAAAAACACGTTACAACTACTTCCACACAACTATATGCCCCGTTAAAAAGACTCCAATTTTCTTCAAACTCTTACAAAAAGGAGGACACCAAGGCGTAGAAAATAATCCACACGCAAAATACTTCCCCTAATTTTTAGTCTTTTTCCATATATAAAGTGTCAAATGTTATAATATTATTGATGTGTGTGGGGGGGACTTTTTGGCTAAGAATATGTTGTGAGCTCTCATTTTCTTGCTTAGCACGATCCCTATCGTTTCCTTACCAAACCGGTGGCCCACCATGGGTCCGGAAATGTCGATTAGGGACTCTACTCAACTCGGTCCGAGTCGCTTTCAATTTGGCCATATCATCTAGTAGTTGTGCATGGTTGGTTGTAAGAATATGCTGTCTCAATTATGGCAGCATGCAGTTGATCATATTTATCTCTTAAAAGGGGGGGAAATAAAAGTCGGCATCCGACGAGTTAATTGATGTTTAGATTGGTAAAACTTTTGCCACGTGGCATTCTTTGTATTGGTTAAACTTTTCACATTAATCTCGTTTTAGTTAGAATATTATATATGTTTATGTCGTTCAATATATACTGAAAGAGTTCATTTGTGTGGTGAGCAGATGGTGTGGCCCCATTTTTCATAGGGCCGGAAAAATCGAAGGGAATAGTAAGAGTCACTTATTTTTCATTTTTTTTATTATTAAATTTTTTATAGTAGAGACTACTAAGAATAATTGTTTGTAACTTCAACATATTCTAATTCCCATTTTCAGTTGAGTTAAAACGTCAACGGAGTTCTTAATGATTCTTAAGTGAACGAATACTCAGTGATAATTATTCTAAAAAGAAAAAAAAAAATACTCAATGATGAAAAGTAATTAATGATTGACTTATTCTCATCTTTTTATTTTTGTTTTGTTTTCCTTAAAATATTTTACAATTATGATTACAGTAAGTCAACATATGTTATTAACGGAATAAATGAGCAATTATCGTTTTCTCATTTCGCTCTTATTAAAGTTAGTGTTTAGTTCGGCGAAAGATTTTAATAATCAAGATGGCGAACCGAATATCCTAAGAATCAGCTTGAACATTTAAAAGTTTCTTATTCATTTTTATTAAATTACACATCTTGAACTAATTAATTAAAATAACAACCATATGTTCCCTACAAGAGCGCTCTTATTCGTCATCACCTAATTAATCGAATCCAATATGATTTATATACAAAGGCATTTGTAATTAAGTTATATTATTATAATTCCTATTTCCGAACGTATGAAAGAGCTAGCGAGTTAGATTGATTTTCATACCATTAATCCTTGTAGTTTGGTAACTGAACACTTGAATGATACATATGTTTGACTCGCATGCACGCATTCTGGTTGAATCAATGGATATATCTTAGCAATTAAATATACGTCATTATCGTGGAACTAAGAACATAGTTGTAATTGCCGTTTCATCTCTTGTGTTACTGGAACACATATGACTATTAATATAATAAGATGTCTTGATCAACCTTTAATCATTATACATACGAAAAAAATAACGACATAAAAAACTAGTAATTAATATGCATAAATTGGACACTTAATATGGTGGAAAAATGACCGAATGTGTAAATTGGTATAGATTAAACAATTTACTCAACTCCGAGAATAGTTTTCACATTCTCTTTTATATTCTCTCATATGTTTTACTTTCTTGCACTGTTTGAATATGGATTCTAACAATTACTTGTTATAAGGAAAACTACCAAAAAAAAAAAATACTCTAAAGTTTGGATATTTTGTAATTTAAACCATAAAATTTGTATTATGTAAAATAATACACCAAAATTAATAATTTCTGAAAATTAATACTTGATTTGACCTTTTGACTAATTTTAATTGATAAAAATAATAATATCCTCAAAATTGAAGAAAATAATAATGATTAATCTAGTTTTAATAGAAAATATTATTACTTTTTCATTACTAAAATTGGTCAAAAAGTCTGTTTAAAAAATATTAATTTTTAGAAATTCTTAATCTCAGACTATTATTTTGCAAAATCTAAATTTCATAATATAATTTATATAATACTCAAATTTGAAGATATTTTTTGCAGTTCTCCCCAGTGTTATATTATTAAATTGTTAGATATTTTAGTCGGGATACATGTCAAACAATAGAAATGATACGAGAAAAATATACTGCCAATACTCCTATCAATATTGTGACAAATTGAAAAGTGAACATAAATTTCCAAAATTTGACTTAAGCCCACCAATATGTCCCGACAGTGCCATATTTATAAGAAACTAAAGAAAAACATACAGTAATGTATAGGTTAGCTAATACTTTATCTTATAGTCTTAACATACCTTAGTCAAATATTGAAATTACTACCAAGTTGATTAGGTTCATTTCACAGAGTGTGAAATTATATATCCCGTTTATATGCATGAACAAAGGAAAGAACTAATCTTAATCTGCACATATAGGCAATGTTTAGGTACGTCGCATGGGAGCCGATCGAAGTACTGTTTTTGCATTAACGGGCTACAAGCCTATACCAACAAGATCCTATAGTATGTCGGGGACAAAGCGATCATATTTCATGGTTTTTAATTGTTTAAATATTAAAAAAAATCAAACATTGCTAATTAACTATCTTGTACAAATTAGCATCATCAGACCAATATTAGCTTATAATCCACAAAAATTAAGAAAAGCTGAACCAATATACTAAATAGTACATTCTTATAAAGGGCCTTCTAATTAGCATCATTTAATTACTAGACAATATAGCGTGTCCCGGCTGTCATAAACTACCACATTATGTTAAACGAATTCAACTAGCTAGTGTTTTAAGCAGCCTCTTTGGACATCCTTGAAATTAGTATTTATGATGTCATCGATCCCCAGTCTAATGAATAGGAAACACTATTATACATGTATAGTACTACAAGATATTGTTTGAAAATAAACCCTCATTCGTGTCTCTCAAATAATCACCCGCGTGTCAAATACATACAATTTGAGATATTTAAAATATATGTTGGGTGAAAATTAGTTTTCGAGTCTTTCGCACTGTTGCTCAAGGTGAAAATTTTTGACTAGTGCTCTAGCCAACTGTAATTTTCTAGAAGGAAAGAATGGTCACAATGTCTTACAATACTAAGGGTTAGCCTAGCCTAATACGTAGGTAACTACGTTTATTTTTATTTGTGTATTTCCATCATATAATAAGGCTGAAAAAAAAGAGAATTTGAGATTCTTATATATACTTGGATAACAATGCATGTTTGGACATAATTACAAAAATAAATTTTGGTAGATTCTTTTTATCTTTATAAATCGCACGAATATAAGTTTTGGACTGGTTCATGCATGCATGCATATAGCTCCCGTTATTAATTGTATTAAGGGAAGTTGTATGACCATCACTTGGTAAACTTTGTACATACAATTTCTCCCTGAATCACAATGTACTTTCTACAAAAAATTTCATATTTTTCTAAACATACCAATTTCTTATATATATATATATATATATGTATATATGAAATTGGTAATGGGTCCCTATATATATATATTGGTAATAAATTACCTATATATATATATATATTTGGGTAATGGGTCTCAATCCAATTTTTCTCCCTTAAGGGTTAATATAAACGAAATTGAGGATCAAGTCGTTTAAGGTTAGATTGCCCCCGTCATTAAAAATAGTTTAAAAAAACGAAAGAAAACAAATTAACGCTGAACAAGCAAAGCGAAAATAAAAGAAAAATAAATACTATATATAGTTGAAGCTGAATTCCTTCATTATAGTTTAAAGAATTCTTATGATAGTTTCGTCGGAAATTTCCACAATAGTTAATTATTAATGGGAGTATTGAACTATTAAATTGTCCTTTATGTATGGCAACTTTAATTTTGAATCAAGTTTAATTAAATATATATAAAATTGTGAACGTACAAACTCTAACAAGTGATGTATGGCAGTATGGATTTAGAATTTTCCTATATTAAAATTAACTAATAATCTTAGCCTCTTTTATGACCTCAATATCCTGTTCCTTGTCCAAGTATATATTATATGTACCAGCTACTAATTTTGTAGTTTGTACTTTCTTCAATTATTTACCGGTAAACTTAAAGTGTGATCAAATTTTTTCAAAGTAGAAAGAATCAAGTAAGGAATTGTCAGAAAAATTCTAGCTAGGTATTAATATAATTCCAGATAATAGTTAAAGTAACGCTGGGAGAGAGTAGAATTTCTAAAATTTTATATTAATATATTTGGTTGTATCCGAAGAGGATTTCTCAGCATTAAATTACTATATATTGTGTTATTGTTACTTAAAATATTTGGATATTGGAATCCGGATAGTGACAACAATTTATTAAGTAAAAAGGAAAAAATAAGATAAACAATACAGTGGGTTGACACGATATATAGGATATATCTGTGCCATGTCCCATATTAAAATTACTCCTGTTAGTACTAGTCGAATAATAGATTATCTATATTTATATAAATAGACTTGTTTTTATAAATAGTATATTGATGGGGCAAACCAGCTCATACGATTAAACATTGACGAGGAAAATAATACTTGCTTAATCATTAACACGTGAATCGTTTATACTTAAATGGTAATTATAGTACGATGATTTTCTTCTATAGAAAACATACAAATTAATTTTATAATTTTAAGNTATATATATATATAGCACCAATCCAGTAGATATTATTTTTTTTTACCTATACATAGGTATCAATTTGGCCAATGAAAATTTAGCATGTACATTTTTTTATTGTAAAAAGTAAAAGAGAGAAAGAGTATTAATGATGCACGTCTTTTTATGCACTTCATTATAGCTATTGGATCACCATTAGATGGTGATCCAACGGCTAAAAACAAATACCTACCCATAGGTTAAAAAAAAATACCTACCCATATGATCAAAATTATAAGTAATTTTACAGATACTAATTCTATATTAATTTCATGTTACATTTTGCAATTCATATAATATATTGGATAATAAATAACATTAATGCCAGAGATGCTAATTCTCTGTTGAGAGATCGTAGTGGTAGCTTTTGTCATTTATTCTTTATTTCGGAATTAAGCCGTCCATACACATGCTATACATAATTTATTCTACATTGTTTTCTTTATTTTGCACATAATAGAAAATTTCCTAATTGTATTGCTTCTATTATGTAGCAAACAATTTATTATAATAAAGAATTTCTTTTTTTTTCAAACAAAAAAAAATGACATTAATAGAATTTCTAATTAATTAAATAAATTCAGCTAGAGTCTTATAGCAAAATAATCAAATTTTGGGTCCAATTTAAGTAAATGTTCGTTTTTTGAATGTTATAGCAAAATGTCTGGTATATATATTTATATACCACGTGTAAAATATTATATATTAAGTATAAAAAATTATATACTTAGTAGATTTCAGTACATTAACCGAAATTCTGTAGATATATGTATCTACCAAGTGTAAAAATATATATACTTAGACATTTAGCTATAAAATTTAAAAAGTAGACATATACTTAATTAAATTTAAAATATTAGTTATCCACCTATTGGTAGAGTTTGGATTTGTGCTAAGTTCACTTATTGGTAGAGTTTTCCTCTCCAAAGGTGATTCCCCGTAGAAGTTGGTTGAACTTAAGAATAAGCTTGATACTATTTGGCGTCTCTCTTCTTCTTGGCGAAAAGGATTCTTCCACATACTTTTATCTCCTGAGGAAGAAAAGGCTAGAGTGTGGGGTATAGGATCATTAAACTTAAAGCTAAGTATCCTTTGTCTACAACCTTGGTTTGCAAAATTTAACCCTGCTACTCATACCTCTTCTAATGTATAAGTTTGGATCCGTTTTTATGAGCTGCCATGGGTTTAATGAGATAGACCAGTACTATCTGATTTGGCTAATGAGGTTGGTGTCTCTGTCCGTTTTGATGAGATGACTCTTAAAGGTGAGTTCGACCACTTTGCAAGGATTTTGATTGATGTAAGATCACTAGTTCTTTGTTCCTCTGGAATATGAAAGATTACCAGTTTTTTTTGCACTAGATGTAAGGTCATTGGTCATGAAGCATCCTCGTGTAGGCTTAATCAAAGGATTAGGGTTACAAAAGATTTGGACGTCAAAGGTAGGAAAAAAAAATATGGCAGGACTGTCAGACACAAAATTGGATAGGGGTCATTCTAGATCTCATCAAAAAGTCTGTAGACTAGTTACAAGATCACCAAGGTAATTGAAATCCCAATTAAAAATGCCTTTTTTCCCTTAAAGAGTGATCTTGATGCCCGAGTAGTTGTTACTTCGGATCAAAAGGAAAACACAAAAATTTGGGCAGATGATGTTGAGAAGAATGATGACGATGTTATTCATGTTGATCAACTCCTTGCTATTAGATCTAATTCTGATTAATTCTGATAATGTTGTTAAAGATATTCAGTCTCCATGGGAGCCTACAAGTGTCAAGGACGAGATCGAGATCTCAATTGATATCTTTGGGAATGTGCAGGAGGCTCTACCTGCTGAGCCTATAGAAGTTATTCCTCAGGTTCTGGTGGATTCTAGCACCTTAGATTCAAAGGATTCCTCTTCTTTTGATGAATCTAAAAGTGATACTATTAACACTAGTGATACATCTCTAACTAAAATTTTTTCGTCAAAAGATGAGAGTTGGCAAGAAGTGCAGTCAAAAAAGAAGAAAAAGAAAGCCTTCCAAGCTCAAATTCCTAGGCCAGTTACTCTGTCTTCCATGTCAATTTCTCAATAAAGGTTATCTACTAGAATTGTTGAGTATTGCCAATAAGAATACCCAAGTTACGTTAAGGTATTTTTGTGCTTATTATCGCTCGGGTATTTTATGTTTGACTTAATTATTTTGTTCTTTGGATGCAATTTCTTCTTTGTTTTGGGCCACTTTGAGAATGACCCTAACTTTTTGCAATATGGTGGATTTACCAACTCTATGGATTTTTGTTTTATCTAGACTCCAATCTCCAAATGTTATATGTAATCATCCACAATACGTTACTCTTGATATGGTGGTGGAATCTGTAACAACTTATCTATCTTTTGTTTATAGAGTCTCCTCAGCTTCTTCTAGAAAAGATCTCTGGATCTCTCTTTTGAATTTATCAACTGTTGTCTAGTGTGTTATTAGGGATTTTAATCTAATACTGAGTTCTCATGAGAGTACTAGTATTATTCATTCCACTTCTTGTTTTAATTTTACTACTTTTTGGTTGCCTTTTCTCTTATGGATTTGGACACTCGTGGATCGTTTTATACTCATATAGGCAGAGGTGCTAGAGGTTTGGTACTTTCTTGCTTGGATAGAAATTTATGCTCTTTTAGTTCTGTTGATATTTGGTCTATCTTGACCTGCATCATGCTGCTTAGTAAGACTATTAACACTTTTTTACCTCGACATTTTCACTTTCAGAACTTTTGGGTGGATGATCTTTCTTTTTTCGAGTCGGTTCATTCTGTTTGTTCTTATCTCATTTCTTGTAATCCCACTGCTAGACCTTTATAGAAACTTAAACTTCTGAAAAATTCGCTACATTCTTAGAGTTGGGCGACGATTAGTAATCTTTCTACTAAAGTTTCTGATGCTTCTGATAAGATAATGAGTATCTAGAATAGATTATAGGAAGATGGTATTTATGAGGAGCTTTTTCATGAAGAGGCCCGTGCCTTGGCTAACTTAGATAAAGCTTTAAATCTTTAAGACACTTATTTGAGAGATAAATGTCAGATTAAATAGTTACAATGAGGTACTCAGAATACTTTATTTTACCATTCCTTTCTCAGGAAACGAAAGGCTAATAAGCCTATTGCTTCATTATTGATAGATGATGAATTGGTTACTAACTTAGATCGAATTGTGACTCATGCTATAGATTATTACCCTTCTTTATTCTCGGCTATTGTGCCAAGTTCAACAAATTTTTCCATTATTTGTGATCATGTCCCATCCCTAGTATCATCGGATGACAATTGAGCTTTAATCTGCCTTCATTCAGAGCAAGAAATTTGAGATATAGTGTTTAAGTTAGACCCTAATAGTGCTCTGGGCTTAGATGGTTACACAGGATAATTTTCTCGATCTTGTTGGTCTATAGTTGGTGATGACTTCACTCTTGCTATTCAGGAATTCTTTAGAATGGGAAAGATGTACCCGAGTATTAACTCTAATTTTATGGTTCTCATTCCCAAGGTTGATGAAGCAAACAAAATTGAACAATTCCATCCTATTTCTTTGTGCAATTTTTTTTTCAAAGTTATCACAAAGATTACTACTACTCACCTAGGGCCTATTTATGCTCGTATTATCTCTCCGAACTAGTTTAGTTTTATCCAAGATAGACAGATCGACGATTACATTATGGGAGACTCTGAGTGTTTTAACTCTTTAGGCAACAAGACTTTCAATGGACATGTTGCTCTAAAGGTCGATATTCATAAGGCTTTTGATTCTATTTCATGGTCTTTTGTACTTGAGGTAATGCATTCTTTTGGTTTCACTAATATTCTTATTGATTAGGTTTCGGATATTTTTCAATCTGCTCACATTTCAATTCTTATTTATGGTTCTCCAAAGGGATACTTCTCTTCTTCTCGAGGCGACAAGCCTGAGAATTCATTGTCTCCACTTCTTTTTAGTCTGGCTAAGGATTTTCTGAGTAGATATGTATGCCATTTCTTCAGCACTGGATTCATTGAGTCTATATCTTCACTAAGAAATAAAGTTACTTTTACTTATTTTCTTTATGCAGATGATGTTCTTATTTTTTATAGAGCTTTTTCTAAGAATATAAGGACAATTTATACCGCTTTTGAGTTATATCGAACACTTTCAGAACAATTAGCAAAATTAGGGTAAGTCTTATATCTTTTTTGGTATGTGTATTTCTTCTACATAAATTAGAGATTTACATTCTATTTGTAGTATGAAGAGAGAGGAAGATTCTTTACAGTATCTAGGTGCCCCTAGGTGGTATTGGCTAATTCCTTGGATGGACAAAATTTTGGCTAGATTATGGTATTAGGTGGATTTATCCCTTTTATTGGCCGGTCGGATAACTTTGGTTAATTCAGTCATTTATAGCTCGCTTATCCATTCTTTTTATATTTACAAATAGCCAAATTCTCTGTTACAAAAATTAACTTATGCTATTCATAATTTTATCTGGTCAGGATCCATTTTGTATAAGAAACTGGTACGAGTTTCTTGGAATATTTGTTGTCATCCTAAGATTGAGAGAGGTTTAAGTCTGAGAGATTTATCAACTCTTAAAAAGGCCTTTTTGAAGAAATTTTCTTGGAGGATTTTGACTATTGATTCAAATTTATTTTCTTATCTTCGAGCTCATTTTTTAGAAGGTGCCAATTTTAGGTGGAGAAAGTCTTCGAGTTGGCTAGGGCTTCAACTTTTATGTATTGATTTATTTAATGAGTCGTGTTAGTTGGTTGGCAAATACTCTAAGATTAAGTTTTAGACAGATAACTAGTTAGGCTCTTTATTAATTGATTTGGTTCATTTTATTTGGACCTTGATCCCCTTTTGGATAGTATGGTTGGTGATTTCATCACTAATACAGGTTGCGTTCTCCCTTCAGGCGTTCTCCCTTCGAGTTTTGCCAGATGTTTTTTTAGCTATTGCAGTTATGACTAATGAGACTGTTTATTCAAATGGTCTTGACGTTCGATTTTGGATAGATTCTCTTGATAGTACAGTTTCCTGCTTAGTGATCTATACTTCTCTTTCTGACTGTTCTTTGGTCCTTCTTGAGGCTGTTAGATTTGATCTTCTTTTATAGCGCCTTCATAGTTGATTTTATCTTGGCTCACCCTCCATGATAGACTTCCTACTACTGAATCTTTGATGACACGTGGATTCTAGCCTCCCTCTTGTTGCTTTTTGTAGAGCCTCTTTGGAGACTATGACGCATTTGTTACTCTCTTATTCTTTTATTCGAGGGCTTTGGTCAACTTTATCATCTATGTTTCACATGCCGATTAATTTGGGTAGTACAATTTTAGACCTCTAGGTACACGTGCAATACTTTTCTCTGAGTTCTTAGCTCAAGTCTTTTTGACAGGTTGGTCTTATTTCTATTTTTTTTTATTATTTGGTATATTTGAAATCTGGCAGTTTTTGAGGATAAGAAGCCAACATTTTCAGTTGCTTTGACTCTTTTATTACAATTAATACTTGAGGTTGAATCTCTGATTTCTGGCTTCATGTTCAACTCAGTTACTGAATTATTGATTCTTAGACAACTTACTGTTTAGGGAAGTCCAAGAAAGGCTTCCAACATCGTTAAGGTCATTTGGAGGTATTTTCCTAATGGTTGGTTGAAAGTTAACACTAATAGTTCTGCATGTGGTGTCTTGGATATTTCAGGTTACTTTGGTATATTTTGTTCTCATAAGAGTTTTGTTTAGGGGTATTTTTTCCGTCTCTTTGGAAGAGTGATTTGTATTGAAGGTGGAGCTGGCTACTGCAATTCATGCTATAGAATTTGAATGGAGATACAATTGGAAGTGTGTTTGGCTTGAGATTAATTTTGTTTATGTTGTTTCAGTTTTGATGGCTCGATCTCTTAGAATTCTTATCCATTTGAGGCCTGCCTGGTCCAGGATTTTGGGTTGCAATGCCTATGTAGATTTTGTGATTTCACATATTTATCGGGAAAGTAATCGAGTTGCTAATCTATTAGCATCTAGAGCACTTTCAATTATTTATCCTATTTGGTAGTGGTCAACACCTTCTTTTATTTCTATTTTAGTTTATGATGATTGTATTGCAAAACCTAGTTTTAAGTTTTGTTGATTGTATTTAGAGGTTACTTTTAATTTTAATTTTTAAAAGTGATTAGAAAAAAAATACGAGAGAATGAGGAGTTAATTTGGTAAATTTTTATTTTTAGCTAGCAGATTTTAAAGTCTAATTGTGTAACTATTATATTAAACAGAGCATGATTAGAGCTGATACTACAAAGGTAATTCTACTTCCATGTACAAATTTTCTAAACTATCATTGTATAGAAAATAGAATTTATAATTTAATAAATACTTAACTTTTAAATAATTCATCAATTTTATAAATTTAATTTACTAAATCTTTTAATTTTCTTTTTCTCACACATCTACTTCTTACTCCCGATACAACTATAATAGGTATACTGCACAGCTAATACGTACATCATAAATACCAAACCGGCCTAAATATTAAACCAATATATTCGTCATTTGTTTAAAATTGCATTCATAATGTTAATCTCGGTACTAAGAAAAGAAAATACTTAAAAATGCATGCAGTAGTTACCACTATGCACTGAAAAAATGTGTACTACTGAACTAGTGATCACATCTGAATTTTATGGTACACAATAATATTTTTAAACAAAAAATTAAAGATTTATCAATCAATTTTATGTTAAGCGTCTTTAATTTCCAAGAGACTGAGTCATTTGACCCACCTCTACGTGGGAGTTAAAAGGAAAAGGAAGGAAAAGGAAGGAAAAAAAAAGTAAAACGAAAAGTCTATTTCTAGAAAAGTGATTACATTAATTTTTTTTTTTTTTCATTTATAAAGTTAAAGTCGCCGCACCATTTAATAAGATTTTATATGAATGGATTTCAAACTGTTGATATGTACGTACGTCATCTACGGTTTGTGCTGACTTCACACCCGACCCAGCCTCTCTTCCCGGGTTTTCCCTTCACTCTATTTATACACACACATCTCTCCCCTTATTGTTATTATTCTAACTAAATTCACTCTTTACTAATTCTTCTCTTTACCATTAAAATTCTCTCTCTCTCTCTCTCTCTCTCTCTCTCTCTCTCTCTCTCTCCAGACAGAAAAAATGGAATTCAAAGCCAAAATTCCATTAACGCCGCCAAGACTTACAGTCCCCACGCCATTCTCATCATCACAATACTCTCCTAATAATTCCTCCACTTCCTCTCCAACTCCTAATTCATATCAATTATCGTCTCCGCCGCCTTCTCAGTCCTCCCCGACTAGTACTACTACCGTCGATCCCTCTCCTCCGCCACCGCCGCCTACTCCACCGGCTATCGTTATGAGCCCTTGCGCCGCCTGCAAAATCCTTCGCCGGCGGTGCGTCGACAAATGCGTCTTAGCGCCGTATTTCCCGCCGACCGAGCCTCTCAAGTTCACCATTGCTCATAGAGTCTTTGGTGCTAGCAATATCATAAAGTTCTTGCAGGTAAATTAATTTAATATTCGTAGTACTTCTGTATAGCTCGCTTGTGATAAAAGCACTATTCATATATTAAATATTTAATGTTGTTAATTAGTTTTATA
Source organism: Parasponia andersonii (assembly GCA_002914805.1). NCBI lineage: Eukaryota > Viridiplantae > Streptophyta > Magnoliopsida > Rosales > Cannabaceae > Trema > Trema andersonii. The sequence goes on from JXTB01000148.1 coordinate 240,022, forward strand.
GGACTCTCATTATAATTAGCTTTTTTTTTTTTTTTTTTGGTGCTAATATAGTGAAAAACAAATTAAGAATTAAATCTTGACTCTATAGTAGTATAGTACTACTTTTAGGGTGAGTTATGTAAATACGGGGAAGTCATGGGGTTTTGTTTGATAAAAATAAAATAGTGTGAGAACGGTGAAAAAGCCAAAAGGGAGGGTGATGTTATTAATTCATATGATTGGTGTATACTGATCATATGGTCTGCTTTTTCTTTAATTATTTTCTCTGACTTTTAAATTTAAGAAGTAATTATTATTAATTGTGTCCTGCTATGGCCTTTTTTTTTTTTTTTTTTAAACTATACAATAGTTCATGTAGTTGAATTGGGATGATTGTTTTTGACATATATATCGAAGAGACATATCCAATTAGATGAAAGTCCTGGAAAAGAATATGGAATTGCTTTTTTTAGTTTTATTACTACATATGGTCGATAGAGTCAAGAGTAGGTGTTTTACTTTAGAATAAAATAAAGTGTACCATATTGCAAGTCTATTTCAGTTCTGCCCCCAACTTACAAATGCTCACACGGGTTCAAATTATCAAAATCTTGTAGAGAAGTTCATATGGCTAAAATAATTAGTGTACATATAAATTTCACTAATTAAATGTGGATAGATAAATGATTACTTACCACGTAAGATGATATTAAAAAAGTAAACTAATAGGTGAGATTCCAAGCATTATCCATGCGAATAATGTAACATTAATCAAAGACATCCTCGCCTTCAAAGTCCTGAAATTAGATCTAGTAATACTTCTGATTAATTTTAGCCGCAAAATTAAACTACTAATTAAGAGTACGGACTTATTCATATATAAAAATTTCAGGAAATTCCAGAATCTCAAAGAGCAGATGCAGTGAGCAGTATGGTGTATGAAGCAAATGCTAGGATCCGAGACCCTGTGTATGGGTGCGCCGGGGCAATTTGTCAGCTGCAGAAACAAGTGAACGAGCTCCAAGCACAACTGGCCAAGGCACAAGCTGAGCTTGTCAACATGCAGTGCCAACAGGCCAATCTAATAGCTCTAATTTGCATGGACGTGACACAATTGCAAGAGCCCAATTCACAGCAACAGCCGTACGTCGACACAAGCTGTTTTCTAGACGACAACACTTTGGGCACTTGGGAGCCTCTTTGGACTTGAGCGTTGAAATTAATACTAGTATCACTAGTTCTTCGTAGATAATATATAATTAAATTACATATATCTTAATTAACCTCTAATTGCGGATATTATGAGACCAAGAAAAAGATATATACTTAGTTTGGAAAATCTTCAATAAAGTATTATATAATGATTATGATAAATGTTGTTTGGTAACGATATCAGGTGAACTTTAATTAAAGGCTGGTTTCCTTAATGATATGAGTACTAGTATCTTTAAGTACTTGTAATTTGTAGGAAGAATATGTACAAACAAATGGTGGACATGATGAGAAAGCTAATGAAAGGTAAAGCGGGACTAAAGGGGAAGCTGTCTTATTCTATGTTTGTGCTAATTCTTGAATTAGAAGCACTTTTGGTAACCTACTTTTATCTACTGAAACAGTTTCTCATATCTATGTAATATATTAAAAGCTCCTTGTCAAACTAGCTTTTGACCAGCTTCGACATATGCTGCTGCCTTCATTAATTCAAGTTAATCCATCATTTATTTTGTTCCTTTTCGTCAGCGATCTCAATTCATATCCAATTAATAATGAATTTCATATCATAATTATGTAGTTTTAAATTTTAAATACTATAATATTTTTTTATTAGTTAGATATGAATTAAGACACTAAAATTGGACAAAAGATTTAACTTAACTTAGTTGTTAAGAGTTAACTTGATAGCATTATATATGTTTTTCGGTTTTAAGTTTATCTTTTTTAAAGTATTACTACTGTAATTAAAGTATGTGCTTGTAAATCACTCTTCTTAATTAAATTACATGTGTGGTTCATAACTTAATATCAAGGAACTCCCGGGAAAAAGGAGAAAAGACTAATTATGAGAGGAATAAGTGAAAATGTAACATGCTAAGTTGTAGAAAGAAGAAGGAAAAACAACAAGAAAGACAGAAAGCGACATATATAACGTGGTTAATTATTGCAAATAAGAATATTTTATATTATTTATAGAAGAGATGTCAACATATGCTTTTTAACACTATTGAAAATCCTATATCTAGACTTGACATATATGCGTAGGTAGTTATTTCCAGAGCTATACAAATAACTGTGGAAAGAAAGTCTTTGTTCCAAAGTCACACAGTCATTGAATAGACAGATTTTGACTGCAAAAACTTCAAATTTAATCAAGCTTTAAAAATGAAAATGAAATGGAAAAATTAATATTGACTATACATACACATATACTGACATTTTAAACGATACATATTTATATATATATATATATATTATAAATAAAATTTTCAGCTTATGAAAAATCCTAATTATGAAATAGAGAGAATAATATTATACCACATAATACATCATATATGTGCTTTTTACAATTCTTCGTACATATAATAACATAAGATCTCTTGGATTAATGAGCCTCAATTATATCATATATCTCAACAGATGAAAATCTTATCTTTTTTGTTCAAGGAGAAATCTTATCAGCTTCCTTTTCCTACGAAAAAATAAAGAACACGTGTGTGTTGATGATCATATATTACTTGAGGATTTATACACATACTAAAGGAATGCAGATTAAGGGCTTCTTGGTTGGTGAAGCCTCTAACAATTGTGCATTAATTCATGTACTTATTGCACACAAGATTTAACGAATGCATAGATGTACGTACGACTAGTATATGCAGGATATTCTCAATATTTTTTAAATAATTTAGGCCAAGATATTATGACAATTAATACCCAAAATATATTTTTTTTATTTCAGGAAAACAGTGTAGTAAACATTTTTTTAGGTAAATATTATAATACTAAACCTAACTATCAATCTAATCTCATAATTAATTATGAGTTATGACTGCCAGTTTTCGTTAATATTTGCCAGCATATAAACGCGTCAAGAGAGTTAACTCTTTCTTCAGCTTTTTCACACATTCTCACGTGCATTACACGCTTTGGTACTGATTGATCTTGATCATGAAAAGGAAAAGAAAAAGCAAAAGGAAAAGAAGAAGAAGCGGAAGCACTGTGTCGGCATACAGCTCATTATCACTTTCTCAGTGTCCAAACACATTTTTATATATGTTCTACGCTAAAGCGGGTAGAGAATATTTTCTTTGACAAACGTCTTTTGTTTCATACATTCATAATAAAGTTACTGCAATCTAATCATATCCACATAACAAAACGACAACGAAAGTTTTCGGTCAAGTTAATAAGCTAAATTTCATTTGAAGCCCATTACCACCCTAACCAACCACATATGCATCTTTCAGTACACAATCATAAACTTTATATATACACACACCACAAAAAGATGTTATGCTTTTTATGACGTATTATTCATAATATCTATATATACAATATCTAGGAGATTTGGAGTCTAACTCACATATGGTCCCCATTTAGTGTCACATTCATATTCTTTATGTAACAAAATAGTTAACTAATAGGTAAAAGTCACCGAACAGTGAGATAGTTTCATCTCGATTATTAATTGGCAATTGGTTGTGCTTCGAAGCTCTCCAAATTTGTGTGACAGATGAATGCGAAAACTATCATCCTACTTCACATAAAAAGGGGGAAAAAAAAGGAAAAAGAAAGAATATACAAACCATGCATCCTATCAAAACCGTTGTTAAGATGGAAAGAAGGTCAAGCCACGTGCAGAACATTCCAAGGTATCACGTACCTTGAATTAATTAGTACTGCTCATCTATATATTTATATGCATAAATAAGCGCACATGACAATATATCAAGATAATTATATAATTCGTATATATAAGGGGACTAGTTAAGTTCACAGATTGGTTTTTCCAACTTATATATAGGATCGATCTCGCAAAACCAGTACTTGGCGTAATATATCTTATAAGAAGAAAATGCATGAACATAAGCATGATTATATACTCAAAATATATGTAATGTTAATATAGGGTTTTAATTTACTATATAAACATGTATACACACTAGTCGATACAATATATGTGTGATTATAAATCAATTTTACTTTGGTCTTTTAGATTATTATCTCTCTGAATCATAAATGCATGAGCATAGGCGATAAATAGTCTAAGACCATTGTCATAAGGTGATTTTTTTTAATATATTTTTTCCACTTAATTCAGCCAAAGTGGTAATTTTACAGAATTAATTTGTACGAAATTCGTGGTGATCGGTACCCTGTAATTGCCAAGTGACATCGACGCACATTACTAAAAAAGGCATCATCTAGTGGTAACTTTTAATCATATCATTTTTTTTGGTGATTAGTAGCGACATTTAGTCACGACTAAAAATAATTTACACTAAAAGAGAACATTTGGTTATAAGGTGTCATTCATATACTTTTAGTTACAATCTTATATATATATATATATATATATATATATATATATATATATATATATATATATATATATATATATATATAGTAACTAATGAAATATGTTGTTAATTAAATTATATTTAGTAACAATAAATTATAGTTTTTATGATTAAAATTTTTTTCACAATACAATGATTATATGGAATTTTTATTTACGAACTTTTTACTTTTAATCACAAATTTTGTCATAACTAGAAATATAGTTTTTTGTATTGACACTGTACATATATGAATGTATGATATATGTATATATATTAAGGAGAGTTCCAGGAGCACTATTTTTGCTTCTATATATAAGGGCTTCTGTTGCCCGTAGGATTAAAGTGAAAAGACACATCTGATCAACATTATTTCATCTAACTATGAATGGGTCCACAAATATGCATGATTAAACTAAACATTGAAACACTTGATTTTTATCCTTACAATCCCTCCCTCTCCTACTGCGCCCACTCTCTCTTCTTTCAATCACTCTCTCTTGTGTTACGGTTTTTCTTTCCATAGTTCCAACTTTTCGTCCCTTCCACTGTTCCACGGAACACGCTTTCAATTGACAAAGGAAAGGGAGTTTGAACTCTTGGAAAATCATTATCCTCCTCAGGCTAAAATGCGGGCTTGATTTAAAAATCATTTAAATATGTATGAATATGATTTTTTTTTTTTTTTTTTTTTTTTTTTATAGTTTGGTTCTAAAATCTTAATTATGCCGCAGGTTAAAGAAGAATAAATTAAGGGGCAAGCGAAGCAGCAGGTCGAATAAACTAATTTGAAGATGCAATTCTCATCAATGTTTTTACGTAATATTGAATTTTATTAAAATAGTATTTCATAAGACCTTCGTTCCTGTGTAGAAGAAAATACAAACAAATCGTGACCCATTGGGTTAGAGGATCTAAGACGAAGACTGATTTTATTATCTTTTATTTTCAAGTTTTTTTGTCTGCAATAATGGTGTGGCTGCTCCTCCTTCATGCAGTGAAATATGGGATTTCAGAGAGGAAAAAAAAAAAAATTGAAGTAACTCAAATAGATCTGAGATGAAATTAATCCATACGAGGGAAAGAATGAAAAAAGTAGCAGAAGAGCTATTATTAATAGAGGAAGATTAAACGAGAGTTGCTAGGGGAGACTGAGAAATGGAAAGGAGATAAATATATGGAATTTTTTTTTTAATTTTTTTATTTTTGCAAAGGTCTTGATCGAGTTGAGCTTCGGTGCATCATTTTGTATTAAATGTTCCATACATTTATTCTTTTGACCAAATCTTACTTCAATCTAACGGTCTAAAATAAAGCTCCTACCTAGGAACAAAAACGTTGCTCTTACAGTAGAATTCTCCATTAATTATATACTCATTTATATGTACTAGTGCATTTTGTTTATAAGGCAGATAGCAATGCTAGCGATATCATATGCATCTAGTGACCAGATGACAAAAGTGAATTCTTAATACATACGCATGGCTTCTGATGGGAAATATTGCCCTGAATTACATTATAGTTCCGGATCCGGAGTGAGGCTTCTAATTTTTGTAAGAAATAGTTAATGTCTAATTTTGTTTTAATCTTGAGAAAGCCATCGTGTCTAACATCACGACTAGCAATACATTAGAGCTACCTTACCAAACTCAGAGAATTTTGTCATTATAATATCATCGTCAGCATATAGATAAAATATGGTATTATAACCCAACGACTGAATTGTACCCGTATTAAATAAATGTCCGTTTTTTAAATATTGTAACAAATAATAAGTATATTAATATATATATATATATATATAAAATATAAAATATAATGTATCAAATAAAAAATTAATATATAAAATATATTTAATGCATAGACTAATTGGTATATAAATAGATATATATATATATTTAAGTATAAAAATATACATACTCGTTCATTTCGCCGTAAAAAAGAATGTATTTATTTTTTTTGATTAAATATGGAATTTACTTTGATTAAATTGAAATGGAAAAAAAAAAAAAAGGACACACAAACTCTAATTTCCTTCCTATTTTATTGGGTTTTGGGGGATGGGGTTTTGTGTGTTGTAAACGTCGTGGAAAAGACAACACGTGACTAGCGACCTTATGTATTACTGTTTTCTATGCAAGGGTCAGGATCGAAGACCTCCCTTTTCTACACGTACAATAACAGACATTGTACTCTATTATATATATATATATATAACAAACAGACGTTGTACTTTTTTTTAACACCAGCCCTAGCTACCGGATACTTTAACAAGACCACTGATGGTCAAATATTCTTAAACGCAAATCATGTGTGGATATCGTTTGGAACAAGGCATTTGTATACATACGAATTTATATTGTTCTTATGCAGTACTTGACTAATTATTCTTATAGTTAATACCCTGGTCGAAACGATCCTCTGCTGAATTGAAATGCAATATTAATTCAAACCATGCACGTTAATAGGAAATGATGTTTCGCGATTTGAATTCAAACCATGCATGTTAATATAATAGGAAATGGTAGGCGTCGTGGCAAATTATCTTAGAAAAATAACTTGTCGTTTTTAGGTGACAATCAATAAATGAGATTAAAAAAAACTAACAAGTACTTATATTTTTTTCTAAATATAATTTATTAGTTTTTGAATTAATTAATGACAATAAAACGAAGCGGGATTGTAATTAGTAAATATATATGATGCACAAGGACGAGACAATTCCCTACTAGTGTGGACCCAATGTTGAGGCAGACTATTCTCTTCAATGTAGAAACTAAAGAGGCATGCATTGTGTTTCGGGAAAAAAAAAAAGCATGCATTGAAGTAATAAGTAGTCTCCCTTGGGCGTGTATCATTTATGTTTTGTAACATACAAATACTACGAGTCTTGAGTATTGACTCACTACCGCGCACATATTATAGTAGTCGGCCGTAAGGAGAGGAAATAACATATTCTGTACGAAATTTCAGTCTTGAGTACTGACTACTCGTGGCCGTAAGGAGAGGAAATAACATATTCTATACGAAACTTGACTTGGTATTATTCCATTCATGTATTTATATTAATTAATCTTGCAAATGGAAAATATAGCAGGGAAGTATAGTATTGGCGATTGTGACACACACATGTGCTGCAGTCTTAGCCATATCATCGACTGGCCTGTACCATCAGCCCATCACTAATCATAACTTTCAAGAACGTAGTACCAGGTAGAAAGACACCACTTAATCTTATTGACCTGTCACACTTAATACAGAGATTATACATCAAAGTTACTAGTTTGCCACGTAAATTCATGTATCTCTACATATTAACTTCAAGGAATTGATTATGTTTCGAAGTAGTTTCTACTTCTCCTTTCGGACAGTACTAGAGAAAATACTAGTATAAGTCAACGTTTCATTCATGCATACTATTTGGATGAATTTTTAAATAGATGACTTTCTAAATAGAGATGACATGCATTTTCTTTTGTAATTTCGTGAATAGGGGGATAAAAATGAAAGTAAGAAGGAAAATCTAAATCAGTGACTTTTAGTAATTTTAAGTGAAAATATAATAAAATATTAGTTTTATGAAATTCAAGAGAAATCGAATATTAAATTATTTCGTTTTAGTCCTCTAATCATCACAAATTCCATAATAATTCAAACTCTTATTAATTTTTAATTACTCAAGAAAAATATCCATTAATGATTAAGAAAATTACAAGTAATCTCATTTGGAAACTCATTAAGAAATCATAAACCTTGATAATTTGAGTTCAATTATGAACTTTAGTCGAATGTCCAAATTAATTTACATAAAATCAGTTAAAGTTTAAGTTCTCAAATTAACAACAAAACCATCCACATACATCTAGTTAGTAGATTTACTAATCTTGGTTAAATAATTAAACAAGGAGAGAAAGTTAATACAGTATAAATACCTATCAGAGATTAAGAGTAGAACTGCATATACAAGCTACACAGCTTATCTATTCATCAAAGGACTACTTCAGATAATTAAATACCTGGAAATAGGTGAAGAAGGGATGAGCATTCATATACTCAGTAGAAATTCAATTATATTTTTGAATGAATGCAATTTTACCAAATCTGCATGGTTAATACCTTTTCCAAAATCTATTTATAAATTAAGTTTCTAAAATAATTGATATCTAGAATATTCACATATTCAAAACTAAAACCAATACCACATGATTGTATATATCATAAATCAACTAATATATATGAGTGAGCTCTGATCTTCCTATCACAGCTCTGTAATTCCTCTATAACAAAGGTACCTAGTATCCTGACACTACTTGTATATGTATCAGCCAAAAACCTGCATATGGCCTAAGTCTTTCACCTAGTACTGTAGCAACTCATCAGCGATCTAAACCACTATGATGCAATAATGGAACTCAAGTGTATGATCATATGGTATGTACAATATATAACAATTCACAACAACCATGTATCCATGAATCAAATCATGCTTTAAAATCTTACTTGGCATTATCCTAGGATTTACTGTAATATGGATGGCACACCACTATTATACTCTATAATTACATTATAAAAATAAGTATAAAAATCCACACAGTCTAATCTCAATATAATCCAACACGTTTCGACAATTTATCAAATCATCATAAAATCATGATTTTTCGTGAATCAGTTTTAATGCAATTATAAATCAAAACATATATAAAATCGGGTAATTGTACCCTTATCTCGATATGGTAGTAATACCAAATTAATGACACACGAAAAAAACTCTCGTTGGTCACTTGAGTGCTCGAACGGTTATTTCTAGATCCTAGTAAGCTCTTTTGAAAAATGACTTTTCCCAACGGAGCCTCAGATCAAGAAACAGAGGTTACCGCTGAGTTTAGAGCACACAAAAATACTAAGTTAGACATATAATTCGTCAAAAGTAAGTTCTAGAGCAGAACCCACCTCGTGGCACGCAAAACGACATTATTCACATGTCTCGAAATTTGTGCCACTTTGAAACATAGCAATATTATGTATTAAAACTTGTTTCTCAGTGTCACTAAATCCAAATTTGAAGTTAGAGTTTAATTTCGAGATCCGAGCCTTAAACGTGCTTTAAATCTGAGAATTACAAAAATGTCTCTTTTTGAAATTAATTTGGATAATGTCCACTTTCTAAAATATTTATAAAAATATCATCTTTGTTGATTATTTATAAAAATATCACTTTTTTGAAATATTTCATAAATTATTATTATCATAGAATTTGTTAGGAAGCTATCACTTTCAAAATATTTGAAAAAGTACCATCAGTGCCATGGAAGGAGGTATGATGAAATTCTGGTGGTTGAAAAATTTCACAATAACCTAAAACTTCAAGGTGACTGATTTCTATTTTCCGACAACGAAATCCAGATAGAACTTGACAGCGTAGCTTCATCGTATAGAGGCAATCATGGAGGGCCAGTGTATCGGAGGTGGCGTGCGGTGATGGTGGAGCTCGGTACTTCTGGCTCTTTCTCTCTTAGGAGCTTTGACAGAGAAGAAGAGAAGAAATTGAAGTCTTTTATGTAATTTTGGTTATTGTAGTACCCAATAAACAATTCTAGATATTGTGATTAAATTAATCTGAAAATTCTTACCCCTATTAGACTGCATAACACCCATTTTACCCCTATTAAATACCAGATTTTACACGACTCATTAAAACATCAAAATCAATTCTTGTGGGTCTAATGAAGCTTTTATTTTTTGGGTTTAGTTTCCTCCGAAAGAGTTTCGAGAGACTACAACCTTTTCTAATGTTTATTAAAAGTCAATTTCTCCTTTCACACAGTACTAAAAAAAATTGCTAGTATAAGTCGACTTTTCATTCATGCATACCATTTACATTTTCTTTTTAAACATCAAAATCACTTCTTGTGTTTCCAATGAAGGTTTTCTTTTTTGGGTTTAGTTTCCTCCGAAAGAGTTTTGGAAAATGATCGGCCTTAGGTTACATGCTTTATCTAGCTAATAATTATTCCTGCAGATTGATCAATATCATCATTGAATTAACATAAGCAAAGTCTTCGTCGTATTTATATATTTGTGACTAGTTCTCCGAAATTTTTGGATGGACATACTTATCATCAACTTATATTTTCTTTGTTTCTTAATTTATAATATATAATTCGCTTATGCAAAGTGGCTCCTCCGTGATAAAATGCATGATTTTCTTTGTGATTGCCGCATAGAAGACGTACTTAACTTTTTATTTTAAAAAAGAGTAGACATCTACTAATTGTTTTTTCGAATAGGATCTCAAATGGTCATATAAACTTATACTTCTATCGTATATATAGGACTTGCTCTCATATATTCAAGTGCTATGGTTTAAAATACTCGTGACTAATTAATCTTAATCCTCTATCAGATTGGGACATTCACTTTTTTCGTTAGTCTCTCTTAGCACATCCTTTTAGAATTTATGCTTTAATGGTGATAATATTCTTTTGGATATATAACTTACAAGAAATTCAAAACTGTGAGCGCTAATTATTTTAATATATATATATATATTTTTGGGTGGGGTTATTCATATTACCATGGAAAGAAACATCTCAGTCGGACGAAAATTGAATGAAGAAGTTATCATTTTTTAAACATTCACTAGACCCGGGAAAGGACTAATTTCGTCAAGTTCACAATTTATCCAATCTTATAAGCTAGCTAATTATGACAATTGACAGAAGCCTTAAAATCAAACTGGGTGCCGTATAAAAATTCAACATTTATGAGCCACATTATGAAGATAAATTGCTTCGTATTTCAAAGGCTAAATTAGATCGTGTACTTTTGTTTTGGTAATTAATTGTAAGTTCAAAATTGTAAACAATTTTTTTTCCTTTTTTACGGTATTAGTATTTAGGTTTGCATAGCCAATTACGAGGTAACATCATCAGTTTCTCATACTAGTTGTGACTTAGTCGCAGTAAGAATAACTATAACTCACCAAGTAGGTGACCAGGTCACATAATCACTCACCGAGTCATTGGTTGACCCAATATCACAGATTGGTGAGCCATAATAGTTGTCGACGAAAAAAAGAAAATGAAAATATTCAATTTTCTCTCTCTTGTTTTTTAAATTTATTTTTTGGGACTTCCCTAAATTCCCCTAGGTCGAATGTTCATTGTTCGTGTGTTACTCTTTCGCATACGAAGCTATGAAAAAAATTAGAAAATAAATAGTCTTGATCTACTATTTGCCAGCCTTGTCACTGTTCTAAGAGAAATTTACATACACTACCCATTTTTATGTCTTATATTTCAAAAATACCAATTTTTAGGTATATATTTCATGTGTAAAATATGTTAGACGTATATTTACAATGTAAATTTCTACCAATGGTTTACATTTGCGGTGTAAATCTATGCAGATATTTAAAAAAGTGTAAAAAATTAGTATTGGTGAAATCAAAATAAAAAGCGGATATTTATAAAAATATGCTTAAGAAAACAGTTATTTAAAATAATGGGCCGAATCTCAAGATAATGATTGAAAATGGGTCAAACCAATAATTTTAGATCCAAACCCAAAACACGTGGCAAACGCAGCAGCTATAACAAGGGGAGCTTATAGCAAAATGACCAATTTTAACGTCTTTCAAATGCTATAGCAAAATGATTGATATGATATATACTAAGTGGTATAAAAACTAATAACTCAGTACATAAACTGAAGTTGCTAGTAAGACGCATAGTTTTCTTAATACCCTATGCTTATTCATAATTTTTTTCTTAATTTTCAGGGAACTGAAGCAGTCAAAAAAAAATTCTTGGACACAACTGTGATTAGAGAGGTATACTTGAATCCAAAAGTCATCAAAAAGATGCATAGTGTTCAGTCCGCTGCATATCTTATGGGCCTGGACAATAAATGGGCTTTTAAGCCCAAATTACTTGAAACGAAATGGAGTGAAGCTTCTTTGAGAAGCTGGTCACGTGCAACTCATTAACAAAAAGAGGGCTGAAAGGTTTCAGCCATTAACAAGGATAAGCAATAGCCACTTTTAGTGTGAGAGAAAGAAAACTAGAGATTGATAGTAAGGGTTGTAGAGCTTTAGCTTGATGATCAAGTGGCGATCTGTTGCCCGATCTTGCTCAAATTTGGTGCGGTGAATCCTTGCGATGAGCTCTAAAAATCTAATAGTTTAGTTTTTATAACGTACTCTTTTGACAAACCCACTTGTGAGACATTTTTTTTCTCCTTGTAATTCATCAATGTTGAAAATGACTATAGCGTTAGTGATCCAAGAATATTCATTCTTGGTATTGTTGTGACTTGTAAGCTTATTCTAGAGAAGACTTATTGTGAACCCAATTGAGTTTTCACGTAAAAAATTGGTGTCTTATTTGTAGTTGGTTTATTTTTTTATATTGCGTGTTTGGATTGAATTTTTTATATTGTTACTTTGTGATATTTTGTGAGGAACACATTATTTTAGACACACAAAGAAGGGAAAATATTGATTTGCTATCTATTGAAATAGTAGTGTTTTTTCATAACAAAGTGGTATAAGAGATTTAGATTTTTTAGGGATTAATTTTCTTGTGTTAAAAGGGATGAATCAGACGGTATGATAAAATTGAACTCATCAAATTATTCCACTTGGAAGTGGATGATGGAAGACTTGCTATATTATAAGGATTTGTATAAGCCCATCAAAGTTAAGGAGAAACTATCCGATTTGGTTGATGAGGCATGGGATGTTCAACATAGAAAAGCCATTTGCCTATATTAGACGATGGATGGATACAAATTTGCATGAGCATATTTCACATGAAACCAAACCAAATGTCGTTTGGAAAAAGTATGAAAATCATTTTGCCAAAAAGACAAGGCGAAACAAAATTTCCTTGATTAAAAGACTTATCAACCTAAGGTACAAGGATGGGACTAGTATCTTTGAGTATACGAGTTAGTTTCAAGGCTTTGAAAACAAGTTGGTGTCCATGAAAATAAACATAGATGATGAGATGCTTGCTTTTTTTACCATATAGTTGAGAAACTTTGGTAGTAACGGTTACGAATTTCGCACCAAATGGGATTCTAATTATGGATATGGTGAAAGACAACTTGCTGAATGAAGAAGCCAAAAGAAAAGAAGATAGTGAAACTTCTTCTGGGACACTTGTCATTGAAAACAAGAAAAAATGGAAGACGTCACAGTAGAAATCTTCATGGTTCTAGAAAAAGATCCATGTCAATAAAAGGCATTAAGTATTATCATTGCAACAAGCCTAGCTGCATAAAAGGAGAGTGTACGTTTTGGAAAAAGAAATATAATGAAAGAAAGAAGAATAAGAGAGACTAATACAGTTGCCGGAGATAGCGATGTTGCCATTAATTGTTTGTGATAATAGATGTATTAGCCTTGTAGCCCAAAGATAACAACTGGATGATTAATTATGGTGCTTCATTTCATGTTACTTTTAATGGTAATTTCTTCACATATTATGCTGCTGGTGATTTTGGTAATGTCAGAATGGGAAACAATAGTGCGTCCAAGAATGAAGGTATTGGAGATATTTGCATTCAAACCAATATTGGAAGTAAATTGACACTCAAAGATGTTAGACATGTTCCACAAATTCGCGTTAACTTGATATCTATAAGCGGACTTTAATGATGAGGGTTTTGTGAATTGTTTTGGTGTGAAAGTAAATGGAAGCTCACCAAAAGTTTTCTAGTAATGGCAATTAAGGGGAAACAAATTGAACACTCTCTGTGTTATGGAAGCTAAACTGCACAAAGGAAAGAATAATGTAGTTCAGAAAAATGCAAGCATTGATCTTTGGCACAAGAGACTTAGTCACATCAGTGAGAATGGACTTTAAAGTCTTGCTAGAAAGAAATTCTTACACAATTTGCAAGGTACACCTTATGATCATTGTTTAGTTGGAAAAACACGTAGAGTTACCTTTGATATATGTCTGCCATCTAGAAGATCATATGTTTTTGACTTAATTCACACTGAAGTCTGTAATATGCAAAATAGAACATTTGGTGGTGTACGTTGTTTTACCACTTTTATTGATAACCATTCTCGAAATAAAACTCACGAAATGAGCAAAATTGGAAGGATTTTACAAATATATCCGCCATCGGGTATCACACTAGCTCTGATAGATTTCTTGTGTAGAAGGATTTTTGTGTTTATTGCATATGAAATCGGTGACGGGAAGATTGTCAAAGTTTCAAGCGATCTGGACGAAGTTTAAGTGGTAAATAATCTGTTTGTGTTCTACTATTCACCTATATATGATATGTTTTTCTTGTTTTTTGGTAATGAATATATGATATGTTTTAAGTTTAGTTCTAAGTTTCTCCCATATGAATTGAATAAAGATAGATTTTCTTATTGTATGCTAAAGTGTACGTGTAAATTACTAAAGTAGCCTCCAAACTAGATTATAAATTACCACAGTAGTTGTTCTTATACATTAAGTAATTATAGTGACAATAATAATCGTATCTTGACAATATAGATTATACTAGAAATGGAGGATATTACTAGTATATAGCGCTTGCATTAGGACAAATATCTCAGTAACAATTTGTAATTTGTAATTTGCAAAATCAACAATGAGCTAGCACGATACCTCTCAAAAAAAAAAAAAAAAAGAGAAGAGCTAGCACGACGTACGTTGTAGTAGGCTCATTCGGACCTACATATTTTACATGGGATAGGGCCCAGCCCACCAACCTCTCTAGCATAAAAAATAGTTTTTTTTCCATATAATTCTCCATCCGTCTCTCTCCCCTTCTGACTCCTACCTTTTTAATTAAGCAGTCTGTTTGGCCCGAAAGCGGGGAATGGATTAGTATCGACGAATGCTTTAATGTTCACAACGTATAGACGGTTTCCATTCCCCAGCACTAATCATACCACAATCTTTGTGGTATATATTCAATCACAAACTAAACGACTCCCAAACTCAAATTCTCCACACTCTGCAAGTCGAAGCGAATCAAAGCCGGAGAACCATGGTCCTTCGGAAACAGAAAAAGGGACAATCGATTACTATCGAGCACCAGGAGATGTGGCGAATAATTTTATGTTTACAGCGTATAGACGGTGATAGGCAGTTAAAGCTACTGAAGTTAGGGATTAAGTTAACTAGTAAATAATTTTGTATATGTCTGTGGTTTTATGTGTATATTTGTAGGTATATGTGATCTGTTCTATGTAGTTATATATTTTAATTGAACAGTATGTTATATTAAGCTAATGGAATGGCAACTACATATATTTTAATTGAACAGTATGTTATATTAAGCTAACGGAATGGCATTTTAATTAGGGCTGGCGATTGTGTCCACGGGTCGTATTGACGTCGTGTCTATGTACATGTATAACCGTGAATGTATAATAGTGAAAGATCCAAGATCACAGATATACTAATTTTTTGATTTATTATTAAAAATAAACAAATATAAAAATTGGTTGTCGTTGTTATTGCAATAGTTAGAGGAATGCTACTGCAGTTACAACAGTTAGTCGAATTATTGTTGTTGTTATTAAATGTGTACTATAGGCAAAACAATCACAATAACAAAAATTAAAAGAAAATAAATGACACCAGAGATTTTTACATGGTTTGGCTATTTTTCAATAACCTATTTCATAGGGCCATGCCAATAGAAAGAAACATATTATTAGAAATTTTTAAAGTACAAACACCAATGACTTAACAAGAAATACTCTCTCATATTTTGATGCACTCTATTTGATTCTTCTCTCAATACATTCAGCGAGCTCCACTCGTCTTACTTGACTCCATGTTCTTAAACTCTCTTCAATAGCTGGATCAATCTTCTCTGATACGGCGTGCTTTCAGTTCCACACACTAGAACTCCTTCCTATGCACTAAAACCTATCTTCTCCCGAAGAACATCCAGCCCTTCTCCTGAAGGACTTTTATAGTCTCAAGTAAATTTTCTAGAACTAATTACTCTAAGAATATTCAAGGCTCACACAAAAACAAACTTCCAAAACTCTTTTACAAACGCTCTCTTTTTTTCATAGTTTGGGCACAAAATAAAAGCTCTATTGCAACATATTTTTCTCTCTAAAGTACATGAAAAATTTCTTGGAGTAGAAGAGTTTTTATAGGTGAATTTCAGCCTCTTTGGTCGTCCATTATAATGTGAATAGGCTGAAATCAAATAAGAAAAGAATTAATAACAAAATCAAAATCTTTACATAAACATTATAATCCACCAGAAAGTTGTTGCAATAACTTTCTGAACAATTACTAGAAAAATGTCCAGATTCGTGATTGCTCCTTTGATTCGGTTTGGACATGTTTTGGACAGCTGTAGATCTTCATTTAACCTAGTAAAGATTGATAATTAGTCTAGAAAATCATATCTCAATCAATATCAATCAAAAGCCAAGATTTAAGAAATTTAACCAATCTTTCCTTAAATATCTGGAGTTGTTACAACAGATCAGGAAATCTGATCACAACAACTCAACACATCAAATCAATTAACTAATAAAAACTTAATTAATTGATAAGATATTTTCAGCAATAATTAAGGACAAAAATCCTTATGAATTCGCTTCAGAAACATGTCCAAATTTATTGATTAATAAGAGGCAATCAGATTTCAATCAAGGACAAAAGGATGAGGAAATAATCAATGATATATATGGTAAATATAAAAGAAATTGATTAAAAATTGATAGGAAAATATCATAACCAGTTATGCACAAAATTCCATTTATATTTCACCTATATTATCACCAGAATCATTAAATATATAAACAAAATACGTTTAGGTACATTCTAGAAGATTTCCATATAAAGAAAAATGCAAGTTTCATTTTGTGTAGAGTTTCAGACTTGTTGCAACAACAACAGACTTGTTGTAACAACATCTCCATCTTTTTAGCAACTTGAGTTCTCAAAACCTTGCCATTTAGAATGCCAAACTTTTGGATCTAACAAATAGGTAAATACTCAACCCGAACACGATCCGTTTAGAAATTCTGACACGAACACGACCCATTTATAAACGGATTGACATGACACGAACCGTGTAACCCGTTTACTAAATAGGTCATATTGACCTGTGACACGTGACCCGCAAACACGACCCGTTTAATAAAGGGCCTTATAGAAATATGACCAAATTTTGGGCCTAATTCAAGTAAATATCCTTTTTATCAAATGTTATTACAAAATATCCGGTATATATATTTATATACTAAGTGTAAAATTTTATATACTAAGTACAAAAAATTATATACTTAGTACATTTCAATACAGTAACTGAAATTGGTAGATATATTATCTACCTAGTGTAAAAATATATATACCTGGATATTTAGCTATAAAATTTAAAAAATAAACATCTACTTAATTAAATTTAAAATATTAGTCATCCACCTAAATTTCTCTTTAAAATAAACGAGTCAGAAATTATGACACGACATTTACGACACATTTATAAACAGGTTGACATGACATGACACGACCTGTTTACTAAAACAGGTCATTTTCGTGTTTATGAATTCAACCCAAACACGATATGTTTACTAAACAGGTAATTTTCGGGTTTGTGGGTTCAACCCAAACATGACCCGTTAATTAAATAGGTCAATATATCTCGAATCCGAATACGACACGAATACGATTAAGTTAAACCTAAACCCGTTAATTTCGTGCAGGTTTCGAGTCATGTTGTCGTATTGTGTCACAAATTGTCAGCCCTAATTTTAATATGAGAAAATGACATAGGCTACAGATTTTTTAAAATAATACAACCTGACCTAATTTACTTAATTTTGTATGACCTTTTTTTACTTTGTATTTGAATCAGCTTTTTCATTTTCCACTTATTTTATCATTTTTCTGATTTTTTTCATCTTTCTCTTCTCAGTTTTAATCATCAATTTTATAGTGAATTGAGGGTTTACTGGTTAGTTTCCAGATTTTTGCTTTCAAATGGTAAAATCGTTTAGCCATTTTTAATTTCTTCTCTTCTTCTTCTTTTCTTCCTCTTTTCTTTAGTGAATCTGTCGCCCACTTCTTCTTAGTTTCAGTCATGGTTAAAACTTGATCCCAATCGGCATCTTCGGTTTCTAATTCAATAGAGATTTCACAATCTGTTGGTGAAAAGGTTGAAGTTTTTCAGTCAATTTTGCTCCAAATTATTGCGAAGAGGAAGGAATCCCCTTTGGATGACCTTGTTACTGAGTCGAATTTGCCTCAAATTAGAAGCAAGAGGAAGAAAATATTTTCGGTCAATACTAAATCTTTTCATAAGAATCGTCGAATTTAGTTATATTTAGGAGTTATTGTTTGTTTATATTGGTCTGTTTTTCTTATAAATCTTATAATATATCTGATGTCAATTTCAGTCTAATGGAATTAGCGGTGTTGCCTGTTGTTAGTACTTTCATGATAGTTTGGAACTTTCGATAACAAGGTAATGGAGTTATAAGAAAATAGTTTTAGGAAACTTTCTTGGTTTCCTATGATTTACTTAGTTACAGGAAAAGGAAACCACAATGATTTAGGTTTCTTGTGATTTATTTAGCTACATGGCATTCTATAAAAAAAGAAACCACAATGGTTTCCAGAAAATATTCGTAATTTCCTGCGATTTATTTACGTACAGAACATTCCGCTAGAGGAAACCAAACTGGTTTCTAGGAAACTTATATGGTTTCCTATGATATACTTACATACAGTACATACCGCTAATATGAAACTAAATTAGTTTTCAAAAAATCTTTGTAGTTTCCTGTATTAATAAAAATATCTTAATTACTAAAATGCCATAAAAAGGTCGTACAAAATTTTTATTAGTTTTGAGAGGTTGTAAATTTGGTAATATTTTTGAAAAATAGATATAAGTGTCTAAAACCCTATTAGCGGAATATCATATACGTAAGTAAATCACACGAAACCATGAAAGCTTCTTACAAACTAGTTTAGTTTTCTTTAATGGAATGTCATGTATGTAAGTAAATCACAGGAAACCAAAAAGATTTTCTGGAAACCATTGTGGTTTCCTTTGTGTAGAAAGCCCTATAGCTAAATAAATCGCAAAAAACCATGAAAGTTTCTTAGAAATTATTATGGTTTTCTTTAGTAGAATACTCTATAGCTAAGTAAATCATAGGAAACCAAGAAGGTTTTCTAGAAGTCATTGTGATTTTTTTTTTTGCAAAATACTCAGTACCTAAGTAAATCACAGGAAACCACGAAAGTTTTCTAAAAATCATTGAGGTTTCTTTTCAAATCACAAGAAATAATGAAA
Organism: Parasponia andersonii; assembly: GCA_002914805.1. Lineage (NCBI taxonomy): Eukaryota > Viridiplantae > Streptophyta > Magnoliopsida > Rosales > Cannabaceae > Trema > Trema andersonii. The sequence continues at coordinate 259,866 of JXTB01000148.1, forward strand.
GTTTCTTGGAAACTATTGTAGTTTTTTTTTTTATAGAATGCCTTGTAGTAAAAATTGGGTGAGATATTGAACAAAGATATTGGAGAATATAATAAAGTTCTCAAGTTAAATAATTATATTTTTGAAGTAAAAGCAACATAAATATATATTAGTTCCTTGTTATTGAAAACTTATTTAGTTTCTGGATTCTAGCAATTGGTTTCCAATATCCTAATTAGTTTCTAGTAATTAATAATTGAATTAACCAAATATTTCTATTGTTCATGATAGAAACTAATTTAGTTTTCAGTTTCTCTCAACTAAATAGTTATGATATTTATGGTGGAACTAATATGGTTGCTGATTTTTAGTTTTCAAAAATCAATTAACTTATGATTTCTAATAATAAATTGGTAATTGGTTTTAAGAGTGATTAGCTATATACAAGATTATTATACTAGAAAAAAACTCCAAATTCTTATTTCAAGAGAAGAAAATTATGTGATTAATTATTTATTATAAATGGAATATATTTTGCTCCACAACTCTAGAATATACTAACCCTAAATAAAAAAAGGATTAAGAGAGAGAGAGAGAGTGAGAACAAGAAAAAAAAAAAAGAAAGAAGGAAAAAAGAAGTTAGGAATTGAACTCGAGAATATACCGACCAGCAAGTTAGAAAATCAATTGGTTAGTTTTGTACATTTTTATAATTATAAACCCGGTTTTTCAAAAAGATTGTCACACAAATGTCACCAATCTTATTTGTTCCTTATAACTTAAAAGTGACAATTTTCTAATAGAGTTCGTACAAAAATAAATCTTTTAAGTAAGATTGTATTTTTGGCAATATTTGCCCAAAAGTCATACTATACGGCTTTTTCCCTTAAAAAATGTGGGTAGGTTTATTATCCATTATCATGGGTGTAAATCGGGCTGACAAAACCCTGCTTAAATCCAAATTTTCGATTTTGAGTGGGCTTCAATTTGGGCTTTTGATTTTACGAAAGTTTCGGACTGAACTGAGTGAGTTTAAATTAGGAGATAATTAGGCTATAACTGATAAAAATATAAAACAATTACAAATATACAGTGGAACTACTGCATGTATTTGGTATATTTGAAAAGATAAGTCAAAAAGCACAGTGGTAGACTTATAATTAAAAGATTCTTTTATAATTAACTTATAGTTTGTACAAAGTTTAATATTAAAATCAAAAGTTTTTTCTTTTTGTTTTATTGAGAAGATATTAAAATTAAAAGTTAGTTAGTCTAATGGCTTGTATGTTTTATTCTCTATTTCATTTCATGGTTTGAATCTCACTAGCCATTTTTCATTTTTTTTTTTCAATTTTCTTTTTACTTTCTTGTTCTTTTATGTCTTTTTTTTTTCCCTCTCTTAAGGATAATGAGCTATAATTTTTTTTTCCTTTCTTTTCTTTTTTTTTTTTATTTATCATTTTCCCCTTCTTTTTCTTTTCAAAATATTTTTCTTCTTTACTTTATTTTTTTACTAGATACCAATGATACTAATTTGAAGAACTAGTTACTAGTTTCTAGTTTCCAAATAATTATTCTTGCAATTAATAACTCGTAATCAAATTGGTAATTTATAACCATAACCAAATTAGTTGATGGTAAATTAGAAACTATTAACTATAATGAATCAGTAATTAAAAAAAAAAGCCAATAACTAGAGAATAGTTATTATTAACTATTAAAAATTATGGTTACTTGTTACTTGTTACTTAGAAACTACTTAACGGTTACTTAGTTACTGCTTACTAGTTACCAACAACTAATTCGGTAACTAGTAACCAATTTGATTACGAGTTACTAATTATAAAAATAATTATTGCTTACCAATTATAAAGTTGGTTATTGGTTACTAGTTACTAGTTATCATTACTAATTATCAGTCTTATAACTAGCAATCAATTTGAAAGCCAATAACCAAATCTATTACTGGTACTAGTAAGTAGTAATAAATTACACTAGTCTTGTAACCGGTAACAGTCACCAGTTTAGAAACTAGTAACCAAACTAGTTACCAATAATATGGGTAACTGGTGACTAATAATTAATTTTATCAATAGTAATAAAACTAATAACTGATAACCGAAGAAACTAGTAAGTATAATCAGATTGGCTATTGATTACTAATTTGGAATCGAGTAAGCATATTGGTCAATGGTAACTAGATTGGTTACTAGTAACTAGTAACTACATCAATAATAGGTAACCACCACTTAGTAGTCTTGTAACAAGTAACCAATTTGGCAATTAGTAATTAATTATTAATCTTATAATTAGTAACTAACCACTAGTTTGGAACTAGAAACTAAATTAGTTACTATTAACCAGGTCAGTGACTGGTAACTAGTAACCAATCTATTAGTGGTAACAAGAATTATAACCAATAAACACATAAACTTGTAATTAGTTACCAGTAATTCTATAACCAATAAACAAAGAAACTAGTAACTAGTTACTAATAACTCTAGTTATTAGTAACAAATTGGTAGTTGGAAACTAGAGTAACTAATAACTAAATTGGTTTTGTATAAAATTAGTCTTATAAGTAGATACCATTCTTGGAAACCAGTAACTTGTGCTAGCCACTAGCAACATAAGTAGGTATGATAATTTACGAAATACTTGTTGTATGCTGAGATGGTTGGTTATCTATGATAACCTAAAAAATTACAGTTGTAATCTATTGACTTCTCTTTTTCTATAATGATAATAATAATAAATTCCATAAAAATTCAATTTTAAATAGAAAAATTATTAACAAAAAAAAGAATTAAACAAAAAATTTTAAAAAATACTTTTCTCGTTCTTTATAAATTAAAGTGAAAAAAAGTATTAATATTCTTAGTGAGAAAAAAGTTCTTTTATCACTAAAAATGATGCTTTTTTTTTCAATTTAATTAAAGAGTTAAAAAAAAATGGAACCTTAAGAAATTGACACATATTCTTGGTAAAAGTCGAATGGATCTTGACAAATGGCTCGATACTGTTATGACACATGGTATAGTGAATATTGTAACACAAGTTTTTTTGATGATATGGTATAATTTCTCAATAAGAAATTGACACTTATCTTAGGATGTTATGGTTCTCTTTTGTCCAGTGTAATTTTGACACGTCATATTTTCTCAATTAATTATATATTACACAATTATCATATTATTTGTGACTTAATCTTTTAATTAGTGACTAATTATAAAAATTTTATTACACTCCAAAACACATACAGTTAAAAGAAAATGCCATTTTTATATCTTATCAAAAGAACCATACATATTTTTTTGAAGCACTTTAATTATTCCGCTACAATGAAGCAACTTATGACTCAATGATGTTTATGTAATAAGGCTATCGTTAAAACGAAAATGTGCAGTAAGAAATATTTACTTCTAAAAAGGAAAAGAGTAGGTTCCTCATGCCTGCTGCTTGCTGCCAACATTGCAATCACATACTTAATTATTATTATTATTATTATTATTAGTTACGAGCTAAATTTTTATAAGGGTTAATGATGTTAATAGCCACTGAATTATACTCGTAGTATCATTTTGTCCTATAAATTTTTATTTTATATAGTAATGGTCATTGAATTTTGTAAGTGTTGTAATAATGATCTTTTATCACAAACTGTTAAATAATAAGTCATTACAGAGTAGCGATTCGGTTACTATGGTCGAGAATGAGATTTTAAATTTTTAACTTGTACAGTAAATTACCAAGACTTATGTAATTATTGCGACAATGAATTTTTTTTTCTACTTACTATTAAATCTTTCATAAAAATTAGTCTTATACAAAATGTACAATTTAGCAAGTACAGCTAAAAACAAGATTTTGAATCATAGAAACAAATAATACCTTATTATATGCTTTGTTCATGACTATTTTCTGTTAAAAACTAATAGTTTGTGACAAAGGAGTTATTAATATAATAATTACATAATTCAGAAACCATTACTACGTAAGTTAAAAATTCAAAAGGAATAATGATAAAATGAGTATAATTCAGGACCATTATTATATTTAACCCTTTTTATGAATATTAATATTTTTTAACCTTTTCAATTGCTTTTATTGTTATTTTCACTTTATACCTGTCAACTTATATATATATATATATATATATATATATATATATATATATATGTATTTTCTTTTATACATTTTGTAACTAAAACTTTTTTTTTTNAATAGTTTTTTTTACTTATCTATAGGTATTTTCTTTTTTAGCCGTTGTATCATAATCTAACGACTACAATAATTTCAGTAGTTAGAAAAAAAAATGCATAATATGTAATATTTTTCTCTCTCCAATTTTTACCATGATAAGACATGCGTAATGAATTTTAATTGGGCAAAATAATGCCTATGAATAGGTTAAGAAAAATACATACTGGATTGGTGTCCCTTTTTTATATATATATATGTGTGTGTAAATGATACGAAAATAGCTTTGAGGTTTTTCTCTACAAAAAATTACATTATTTTTTTACTTTTGCCAGTTAATATTTTAAATTTTTGCAAACAATTACCCTACTAAGAAAACCGTTTTAATCCTCTTTGATTGACTTTTAAGGGTTAGTGGCAAAAATGGTTCCTGAGAATAGCCCAAGATTGACTATCTAAGAAAGGGATGAATTGGATTTTAAAACATTTTAATAAACTTTTAGACTATATAAAACCATAGACTACTATTTTGAAACTTTAAAACTAAATGAATTAAAATATCAAATATATAACAATAATACCAAGTCAATTAAGCACAATAAATATCAAACAAACAATCCAATAGTTTGCAATAAAGTAAAGAGTGTAGAGATAGAGAAAATGCAAACTCGATTTTTATGAAGTTCGACAAATATGATGATTTGCCTACGTCCTCGACTCTTGGCAGCAACTTGTTTTGAATTTCCACTATTCGAATTAAGATTGTGGGCTTGACTGACCTTTTTACAAATGGAGTGAATTCTTCTTAGGGTTCACCCACGCCTTTATAATAGTCTTGACTCCAGTTTTATCACGCCTAATCTCGGATTGTTTTGACTCCGGTGCCAACCTCACCTACATGGATTGTTCAGACAATGGTATCAATTTCACCAACTCATAGGTTGCTTAGACTCCGGTAACAACCTCATCTAAATTGAGTTGTTTAGGCTCCAATGGCAACCTCACCTATGCACAGATTGTTTATGACTCTGGTGCCAATCTTACCTTACACTCAAATAGTTTTTCAACAATCAAGAGTGAACACACTCAAGAACTTTTCTTATAGAGTAATAAATACAATTTTGACTTAAGAGATTTGAGAACAATACATAATAAATGCTCAAAGATTGATTCAATATAATTTGAAAGTTAATTCAATGTAAGTGTGATGCCCAAGATTCTCACAAATATAATAAGCTAATAATAAACGTATTCATATTGCATAATAGACATATCAAGCAACTAGCATCAATTTCATGGTAAATTACTCATTCTAATTGTTAAATGATCTGTATTATTATACTAATATTTGTGGAAGTACTCCCATGCAATGTAAAGACTCAGTATCCTCAGAGAGAGAGAGAGCTTGGTGTATAAAAGGAACAAAGAATACATTTATGAATAGTAATACTATACGAACATACATTAAAATCATATCTGTTAATAACTTAGTCAAATAGTAGTTTTTCAGTAAAATGCATTTTTTACGCTTTTCAAAGCCAAATTCACTGTGTGTTTAACACGTCAAATAGCTTTTATTTAATGTGTAGAAACTATTTCTAGCATTTTCCAAAATATTAGTTTCAGGTAAGCACGAGATGGCAGTTACTGTACTGAACTGTGTTTAATTACACTAAGCTAGCTTAGATTAAGCTTAATCGCGTAATATCATCTTTGTGCACTCTAATAATTAGGCATTGATACTTTGCTTGCATTATTAATTAGAGTCTAATTGACTTATTTTTATGTTTAATGATTGGTTATGGGGCTATGTTTCACTAGATTATAATAAGATTGACCATATGGGATTATAGGTTAAAGTATGACTAGTTTTTAACTCTTAAGCTAAGCTTCACTATTTTGGTCTACACTTGGGTGTATAGGATGGACCAGTAATGTGGTGAGTATGCTAAGGATGTTTTAGAGCTGGACACATGGAAAGTAAGGTGCAAAATTCCCAAAATACCCCTTAGAACTTAAGTTATGCCATTTCTTAGTTATTAAATATCACTTTTGGACCAAATCTGGTCATTTTCTTCTCCTTTCTCTCCAGCCACGACCTGGAACTCTCCCACTCATTTTTAGACTTCTCTCAGCTCTGATTAACCATTTCCAAGAGTTTCCAAGTGGTAGAACTCAATTTAGAGCTCAAGAAAGCAAGATAGGTCCAAACTAGTTAAGGTAATTCTACTAATTCTCCTTCTTAGATTTTGTTTTATTATTTCAATTCTCCACTTGATACCACTTAAATAATGATTCCTCTAGGTCCTCTTGAGTCCTAAGATCAATTTCTAAGCCATAGAAATAGTTTTATGGAAGAAGAAGGCAAGAGCTTCAACAAAGATTCAAACTAGTCAAGGTGAGGTTCTTATGGAATTTAGAATTGGTAATTTATTTCTATTGCATTAGCCCTTAAATCAAAG
>JXTB01000148.1:271901-292859 GCA_002914805.1 Parasponia andersonii
TCTGCCCACTAAACCAATCGTCCCCCGTGCTTGAGTAGAAGTGGCTTCCTATCTTCGCCCTCTAGCGTCTCATTTTCCCGGGATTTTAGGTCCGCTCGTAGATGGGATCTCAAATCGGCCTTTTTGCGTTTTACCGGGAAAATAGCTTGTTTTCGGATTTTTCTTCCTAAGGCAGCATCCCCAACCCCCGTGTTTTTGATCGGATTGGCAGGTTTGGAGTTGAGGATAAAGACTTGGATTCTGATTCAAGCAACCCCCTATTCCTTCCACTACGGAGATTGAGTTACCTGTCTTCCAACCTAAACAGCCTCACTAGCCCACACAACTTAGATTGGAATGGATTGTGAATCGGATTAAATAGTTGATTGAGCTTGACTAAACCCTACTCTCTATGCTTTCTTACTTGACCTATCTCGCCACTTTCGTGAGACTTCTAACAAACGGCCCGTTCGATTTTCATTTTGATCATGAACTCCTCACTCCAGGAAGTGAGCTACTAGAATATGAACTCTATTAGAAGTGAATTCCAGGGCGTCGTCTTGCTTAGTGATCGCATTTGATTTCCCTTACTCCTGAATAGTGAAATATTGAGCCTCCTTCCTTCGGACCCTCACCTCAATAGTGATCGAAAGTGGGTGAACCCCTTGCCCTTTCCCTGGCTCCTTGCCTCTCTCACTCAAGATAAGGTCAGGTGNATGGTGGAGGAGGGTGGTGGGTGGTGATGGGTTTTGAGTTGAGGCAGAGAGAGAGAGAGAGGGAAAAAAAAAAGGAAGTTCAGTGATGGTAATGGTGATTGAGGTCAGAAAAAAGAGCACGGAAAATTGTTTCTTAAGAGCCTCACTGTTTTTCCTTTTGAACTGTGAAATTTTGTGCGTATTATTACATGTTGAAGCCTCGGTAACGTTTATGTTTTGGCAAACTCAAATACTACGCGAGAGAGCAAATGTACATTAGTTCAATGATAGAAGCCTAATGATGATTAAAAATACCCGAAAGACTGTTGTTTTGTTATTATCGTTGTTTGAAAAAGGTTCTTAGAAAACATTTAACAAACACCTCTTATTCTTTGAAGACAACAAACAATATCAGTTTATGTTCTCATCTCTTATTTTGAAAAACAGAAAACGAAAAACATCTCATTTACAGGGCTATCTAGATAGTCGTTTTTAAATCTTACTGGGTTTTGTTTATCTAGTTTTACGCTATTATGAAGTACTTGCCTTTGTCCCAACATGGCATAAGTGGTGTTGGAAAGCTCTAATTTTCCGAGTTATCCACTACCACCAATTGAACTTTTACCTTCCAGCTCAAACTAAATGAGAGTAACTTAGTTTGAGAGCTTCCTTAGTCGGGTTACTCAAGATATTATCTGGTTTTTAAATCCATTTTACTGAGTCAGCACAATTACGTGATACCTTCTTTTCTATGTCAAGTTGTGATGAAAGCTTCAAACCTAGTTATGCTAATCTTCAATTAGTCAATGCCTTGAGCTTCGGAACCATGATTTCACTTAGGTGATATTTGGTTCGTGGAATGGAATTAGAATCGTAATGGGAATTGTAATGGAATGGAATGAGAATGAGAATGCAAACTTTATTCCATTGTTTGGTTGAAAATTGGAATCATTAGTGGAATAAGAATTATTGTGTTTGGTTAATAACCGAATGAAATGGAATAAGTGTTGTATTGACTATAATATCATTTTTCTGAATTTTATATATTTTTCAACTATTAAAATTTAGTTGATAAAAAGTTATTATTTCAACTTAAAAAGTTCATTATTTTATATAATTAATTAGTAATATCGGAATAAAATAAACTACAAGAATTTATTTCCAATTTGGTAATTATTACTATTATGATTTTAAAAAATGATAAATTATTTTTAAATATGTGTGAGTAACTTAATCTTAAAAAAATAACAAAAATATAATTGTATATTGAAACTCTGGAAAATAGTTTTTCTATATGCATGCAAAATGAGAAATAATGAATATTACTACTATTAAAATTCTTAAATGCATGTAAGAAAGTTTACATTTTGTGGACAAAAAGAAAAATAATGTCAATTTAATTATGACTTAAGAAATAGAATGGCAATTCCTTAGTTCAAGTAATGGAAACAAAATCGCACCAATTGATGGAAATAAGTTTCCATTGGAATGAATTCCAAATTCATTTTTTAAACCAAACATTAGAAGGAGTAGTTTAGTGGAATGGTCATTCCATTCCAACACCCATTTCACTCAACCAAACACCTCCTTAAAGTATATCTTAATATCTTAATGTCGTTAGGAATTAGGATTTTCTGGGTCCATAAATTCTTTTAAATATAACTTAATGTCGTTAGCAAATTATTCTGTAGTCTTCTTTCCAAGTAATGCTTTAACTTGACTTTTGCACATGGTATGGCATGTTCCGTTATCTTGTAAGTCATAATCCTTGTAGTTTAGTTTATAATTGACCAATGATTATTAATTATTGTATCTGAATAACCTCTTCTCAAAAGAGTTGACTTTCTCTTCCTCGTGGAGGTTACCAAGGAGGCGATAAGCAATTAACAAGCAATTTTATTAGCTGGCCTAAACTCTTGACTTGCAACTTTAATTCTTTGTGATGACTTAGTTCTCAGAGCTCAAAACTAAAGGATAGATTAATGTCAAGTATTTGCTTGTTTTGATTTGTGCATTTGATATTAGCTCGGCTTGATTATGGCTGCACATGCTGCTTCCTCTTCTACTGGCATTACTCTTGTTTCGCAAAAGTAGGATGTTTTTCTCAGCTTCAGAGGTGATGATACTCGTTATAGTTTTGTTAGTCATCTTTATGCTGCTTTAGTTCGGAATAAAATCAAAACTTACAAAGACGATGAGAATCTTAAGAGAGGACATGAAATTTCGGATGCAATCCTACAAGCAATTCACGAGTCAAAACTTTATGTTGTCATTTTCTCCGAGAATTATGCTTCTTCCACTTGGTGCTTAGATGAACTTGTTCACATACTCCAATGCAAAGAAAGAAATAAGCAAATTGTTATACCTGTTTTCTACCATGTAGATCCTGCACATGTACGGAAACAACTCGGAAATTTTGGCAGAGCCTTTCTTGAAGTTGAAAAACGTTTTAACGACAAAATAGAAAAGGTGAAGGCGTGGAGAGCTGCGTTAAGTACAGCAGCCAATCTATCTGGGTGGGATTCAAGTGTCAAAAGGTGACCTATACCTATACATACATATTTACATATATGCTTGTGGATCACACTTTATGTTTTTATCTATATTTTCTCGTTATTAAAATGATTGTCACATCATGTATAGTCGAGCAAATTCTATTTTCACTCTCTCATATTTTCTTATTACATCTTGAATTCGTTAAACCTTCACATATACCGAACCAATTTCGTAGAAGACTATGATCGAGTTTCGTAGTGATTGAACTTTTCTGCATCTATATACTCATTTATAAGCATGCTAGCATAGTTCATGATAATATATATATATATATATATATATATATATATATATATATATATTATTTACTGAAGTGCTTTCCTTCATACATGCTAGGGATGAGGCCAAATTGGTTGAGGCAATTGTTGAAAGTATCATAACATACTTGAAATGTATGTCAACACGGCTAAGTGATGATTTCGAGGGTTTGGTTGGAATTGAGGAACGAAAGGAAATCCAATCATTGTTATGTATTGGCACTTACGATGTACGCACCATAGGAGTTTGGGGCATGGGTGGCATAGGCAAGACAACTCTTGCAAGTATTGTATTCAATCGATTCTCTTGTCAATTTGAAGGTTGGTGTTTTCTTGCAAATGTTAGGGAAGAATGGACCAAAGGCCAAAAGAAAAGTTTGCAAAAGAAATTTTGTTCAGAATTATTGGAGGAAGAAAATCCATATAATATCAAGGAGAGGCTCAAAGCCAAAAAAGTGTTGATTGTTCTTGATGACGTGAATGATCAGGAGCAATTAGAGTTTTTGGTAGGAGGCTATAAGTTTCACAGTGGAAGTAGAATCATTGTGACAACTAGAGATATGCAAATGCTTAGGTATATTGGAGCTGATGCAATCTACGAAGTCGAAAAGTTAAATCAGAATGAAGCTCTTCAGCTTTTTCATTCAAGTGCTTTCGAAAGAAACTTCCCCACAACGGACTATTTTGAGCTATCAAAAAGAGTGGTGGATTATGCTAAAGGCATTCCATTAGCTCTTAAAGTTTTGGGTTCCTCCCTTCGTTGTAAAAGGAAAGAAAACTGGGAAAGTGAATTGGATAATCTAAAACAATCTCCCAATCATGAGATTCATAATGTATTGAAAGTAAGTTATGATGGACTACATGAAAGGGAGCGTCAAATATTTCTTGATATCGCATGCTTCTTTAAAGGGATGTATAGAGATTACGTAGAAGAAATATTGAATGATTGTGGTTTCTTTGCGAAAATAGGAATTGATAATCTCATTGAAAAATCTCTTGTAACTGTCAGATATCCCAACATACTATGTATGCATGATTTGGTACAAGAAATGGGTTGGGAAATCGTACAGTCCGCTAAAGAGCCTGGAAAACGTAGCAGATTATGGATTGCTCAAGATGTCATCCATGTTTTGAAAAATGATACAGTAAGTACTGGCAAATGCAATCTAATAAACATTCTATGAAAAAACTACATGAACTTTCTAGACAAACAACACTAATGATACCATGGAACAAAACAATAAATTAAAAAAAAAAAAAGGTACAGAGGAAAATATTGTTTCCAGTTACAATTTATTTAGATCTCCAACACATGTATATACATATAGTTCTCGTAAAACACTATCAATCATCTTAATTTTCTTCTCTTGAAACAATATATATGCTCGTTCATAATTTTTTTTCTTAATTTTCAGGGGACTAAAGCAGTTGAAGGAATATTCTTAGACACATCTAGAATTGGAGAGGTAGACTTGAGCCCAAAAGTCTTCAAAAAGATGCATAGTTTAAGATTGCTTAAAATCAATGATAAGACTAAGCACAAGTTGAACTTTTCTGAAGGTCTTCAATGTCTTCCTGATTCACTGAGATATCTTACTTGGTATTATTACCCTTTGAAATCTTTGCCATCAAAATTTTCACCGCATAACCTCGTTGAACTTGAAATGCCTTATTGCGAACTTGAGCAATTATGGTATGGGGTCCAGGTACGCTTCAATACTTATATTGTATGATTTGGGACCCTAATAACTATTTGATGTGCTTAGACATTCCAGGGTCTCCTGATGCATTAAAATACTTCAAAATATAATTGCTTAGTTTTATAGTTACTCTTTCTTATATTTTGATTACAGCAACTTGGAAACTTAAAACACATCAATCTTATGTACTCCGAGCATCTGACTCAAATTCCGGACTTGTCTCATGCTCCAAAACTTGAGAGTATAAATCTCCAAGGCTGTACAAGCTTACTTCAAATTCCTTCACTCAATTTTTGTACTTTTGACAAGAGTACTTGTGAAGGTCAGACTTTTCGACGAGCCTCAAGAGATCTTGGAATTCTTATTCTCAATGGTTGCTCTGGTCTTAAGTCTCTCCCGAATATTGCAGGCAATATGAAATACTTACACTTGACTTATACTGCAGTTGAAGAATTACCCACATCAATTTTGTCACTTGACAATCTTACCTTATTAGACCTTACAGGATGTAATCTCAAGAAGCTCCCGAATGACTTTTCTAAGCTGGGGTCACTAAAATATCTCTATTTACGTAGTTGCTCATCTTTTATTAAGTTTTCAGAGCTTCCAAGGAATATAGTCAAGTTAGATTTGAGTGGAACAACAATAGAACAGGTGCCTTCATCAATTAAGCATGTCTCTACTCTTGAGGAACTTCTTCTGATAGACTGTGCAAGGCTTAAGAATCTTCCGACCAGCATTTGTGAGTTGAAACATCTCAGGGATCTTAGTCTCCTTCGTTGTTTGAACTTGGAAAATTTCCAGGAAATTTTGAAGCCTATGGAAAGTTTAGAGTCTCTTAATTTACGTGAAACAGGGATTATCGGGCTGTCTAGGTTTTTGTTTGTAAATCTAATTAAGCTTCGTTATCTGTTTCTGGACGATTGCAAAAATCTTGGCTTTGTGCCACATAGGATATTTTGCATAAGTAGTCTTCAAAAGCTCTCATTCTCAAATTGTCCACGAGTTGAACTTTTGCCTGCTAGGTCAAAAATTTGTTTGCACAAGTTGACAGAACTAAATATGAGCAATTGTAGTACACTTGAACTTCCTGATTGGTTTGGCTGTTTGTCTTCATTGAAGATACTAGATTTGAGAGGAAACAATTTTGATAAGATACCTAAAAGCATCAAAAAGATTTCGGGGTTGACTGAGCTTCAGATAAGCAATTGCGAGAACCTGCGATCTTTACAAGAGCTTCCACTGTCTATAGGATTTCTTGATGCGAGCGGATGCAAATCATTAGAGACTGTTTCGAATTCGAAGAGTAATCTTGCACAAGGTCAATGGAATGAGTATCATGTTACTTTTCACAAGGAATTTTTGTTTGGTGATTGCTCAAACTTGGATGAGAACGCACGTAACAATATAATGATTGAATCCCATATTAGAATTTTGCGTGCGGCAATTTTATCACTATTAAAACATGGAGAAAAGTCATATGTATGTTTCTTTCCTTTCATTGATATCATTGACTTTTGAATAATTTTTCACGCAAAATTTAGAGTGCTTCTAAGTACAAAATGACTTTAAAAGAAAATTTAATTTGCATGAAACATTTTATTTGCAAATTAACCTTCTTATTAGTTGAGCTGTCATGGTCGCTCAAGTGTTAAAAAAAAAAAAAAAAAAAAAAGGAGGTCATTTTACCCAAATTGTCTTACAATTAAGACTAATTTCCTAGCTTTTATTCTGCTTTGCAGTTATTATATGATGAAAAACCTTCAGTTAGTATCTGTTGTCCGGGAAATGAAATTCCAAGGTGGTTCAGTGACCAATCTGAGAAATCATCTTTAACTGTCAAGCTTACTCCAGATTGGCATCAACACTTCATTGGTTTTGCTCTAGGTGCTATTGTTGCATTTGAAGATTCTTCTTTTAAGGGTGTATATATTAAACTTCAATGTCAAATATATTTCAAAACAAAATACGGGGAAAGCCGCAAATTTGGTTGCGATTTCCAGGATTTTTGGGAATTTGAATTAAAAAACAGATTTACTACTCTCGAATCAGATCACGTGTTCATGTGGTATGAGTACGAGGACTATCATCATGACTATCTTGATGCCGTAGAGGTCTACTTTGACTTTTTGCTTAAACAGTTTGATCAAGATGGAGACCCGATTAACTCTAGCAATGTCAAGTTTAAAAAGTGTGGGGTTCACTTGTTATCTGTCGAAGACGCAGAGGGATTTGGTATCAATAGTAATCCGTGTCCATTTGAAGAACTGGATGATATTGTTGATGAAACCATCGACCCTGATACAGATGAACCTCATCCTAAAAGAACTAAACTTTCCAATTTATAGGTAAATTTCTTCAGTATAATATATTACTCTTGAATTTTGTATATACATGTTTGTTTTCTAACTCAACCTGATGAAGATAATGATGTATATACAAATATAATTAGGATTATTTAAGGTTGTCATTAGATTTTTTATTTAATTTTGAGTGACTAAAGTTTTAGTTTGAGTTGCATGCTTAGGACTTGGAATTAGTTTTCTGGTTGGTTTAGGACTTGTTATTTGCTTATCTCTCATCTGTTCTCTCTCCCTCTATAAACATATACACATGTATATATATAATTAAAGAAAAAAAACTAAGTTGTAAGTGTTGGAGCGGTTTCTCACCAGTCGTCCACGTGTCTTGAACTGTTGATGCTGGATTCTCCAACTGTTCACGTGTCCTTGCTGTCTCAAAACTCTCTGAACTCCAAGCAAGATCGGAGAGGCGGGGGTGGCTACCTGCAAAGACTCTCCGATGCTTAAGTCAGTGGTTTTTCTTTGCGTTTTGGTAGCAAGGAGAAAAATATATCAGTCTCAATATCTATCTCTTTGTTGTGTTTTCTTTTTTCTTTTGCTCTCAGACTATTTTTCCGATAGCGAATAGCATGGTTTTTTATATCAGGAAAAATCATGAGTACCTTTCACCTCAAGATCTTTTTTTTACCGTCACGGGCCGAGATTTCTGTAATCTATTCTATGCTGCCGTGGCCTGATTTTCGCCGCCTCCTACTGCTGCAATCTATCAGGAGCGAGATTTGGGCAAATCGCCGTTCTGTCAGGACGGCTTGTCCCTGCGCGCGCACCTGCCCAGAAACGCATTAAATGCTCTGTCCGGGTCTGGAGCCGTGGGGCTGCTTTCCATCGCATCCAGTCTGAAGACCCTTGGGGCTTCTGACCCCTACGACTGTTGAGGTAAGGGTCGCTGTTCCTAGACAGCAGACCCTTGGGGCCTCAGACCGCCAGCTGTCGTGGTTGGGGTCTGACTGGCTGAACCGTTTGGGATCAGTGACGGGAATCATTGGTCGATTCTGCCTTAAATTCGGAAGACCCAAAGGCCGATGGCGAGATCACGTGCGATCCGCGTGGCCCTTCTCGTGGTACAAGGTTCAGGAATGGGCCCCACAGTAAGTATTGGTTTATGCCAAGTGAATAGTCACACAAGGGAGAAAACAGGAAAATATATAATTCCGACCAAAGGAAGAAGAAGAATAATAATAATTCTACTGCTTGGTCTGATCTGCTTTTTATATTTTAATAGATACATGTGCTGCATAAATAATAGAAAAATTAGGATCCTAAATAATAATATGTTATCTATGCATATATCTATTGACCATAAATTAGCAGGGCGAGCTTCAACTATATGTTTATTAGCCTCACATTTTGGAGCTCAGATGACTAAAAGGTCGTGTCATGACATTTTCACTGTCATACTTGGATGATTCGCTTATGCCGTAGTAAGTATATCAACTGTCGTTTCTTGCATCAACTTTTGCAATTCCCATTTTGTTTTCTATGTTGCAAAAGACAAGCTTTTTGGATAATTAACAAGAGTTTGCTATCAAATTTGAAGCTTGAATATTTTGTTCTGTTGGTAGTCTGCGGTACAAGCATAAAATTGTTGTACGGATTAGTAGATTTATTTCTGACATAGTTGATGAGTTATATCAAGTGGTTGATCTCGTGGTAAAGAATCTGTGTGTGCCTCCTTTCTGGCTGAATCAGGACTCAACACCCAATTATTGCGTTGAATTAATTTATTTGTTGTTTCACCAAATTTAACATAGAAATTTGATATCTGGATTATTGAAATTAATTTATCTATATTTGCCTAGTAGTCCCAATTAATGTTTGCTTGTCATCAAAATGTGAGAGGTCACACTTGACACTTCTTTTTTTTTTTTTTCCCTTTATACATTCATAAAAATAATTAAAAAAAAAATTATATTCCTGGGATACATCCCTCAACTTGTCAGATTGGGTCAAAATTATCCCTTGGATTAGATTTGGTCAAGATTATATTGTGAAATAATATAAATAAGCTTAGTCAAATTTAATCAAATAGCGCAAACTACTTTCTTAACCTTACAACCAAAAACCCTTATTAAAGAAATATATATATATAGCTTATTTAAAAACAAATTTGAGTATTTGGCATTTAATCTGTTGGTCACTTTGGCCATTTCAATTAAAAATTTGACAAAATTCAATGAAAATTTGATAGAATCGATAATTTTGACTTGATTTGACAAAATGAGGGAATACATTTTGTATTCTCAAAACACGTGACAGAGGCTGGTATTTAGCTGAAACATAGGAAATTTTTGGTATTTAATTTAAATTGACTTTTGGCTGGATTGGATACCATTAATTTTTGTGGCTGCTTGTGTATTTAGGATGGACACTGCTATTGAGGCCAGATAACGTAGCAGAAAGGCTACTGGGACTATCAGTCTATTCTTTTCTTTCATATATTCTGAGTGAGTGCAGGTAACACTCTTTCTCAAGGGCATCATTGACTCGAGTCTCAAGTAGCTGCTTCACTGTTTTTCCTTTAAACTCTGAAAGCTTTGCTATGTTTTACACTATTAAAGCCTTACTTGGTAATGTGTACGTTTTCTGTACTGTCTATAAAAATATCTATTTGTCTCGCTGTTTTTCATTATATGTTTTCTGCAACAATGAAAAAATAATAGTTTACTTCACAATTTTGATGGGAAAAAAAAAAAAAGCAATAAACGGTGTGTTCTTTGGCAAACTCAATACTAAAAGAGAAACAGAGAGAGATGCAATGTAAATTTGATCGATAATAGAAGTCCAATGATCATGTTGATAGTTGTACAATAATCAAGTGACAAATATTAAATTCTCACATACCTTAAAAACAAATCCAAAAGCTTTTTTTTTTTTGTTTTCTGTAAACACTATTCATATAAAACATTTGACATACAGCTATTATTCTTTGAATAAAAAACATAGCTTTAAAAGCTTTGAAAACAGAATAAAAAACAATGCCAATCTGTGGGGGAGCAGTGTCATTTACAGCAAATATTTATTACAGGGCCACTTAGAAACATTCCTACAACTGATCAGTATATTGAGCTGTCAAAAAGAGTGGTGAATTATGCTAAAGGCATTCCGTTAGCTCGTAAAGTTTTGGGTTCCTTCCTTTGCTGTAAGAAAAAGGAAAACTGGGAAAGTGAACCAGATGGTCTAAAACAGGCTCCCAGTGTCAAAATTGAGAATGTGTTTAAAGTAAGTTATGAAGGGCTACATGAAAATGAGCGACAAATATTTCTCGACATCGAATGCTTTTTTAAAGGGATGCACAGAGATTATGTAGAAGAAATGATGAACATTTTCGGTTTCTCCACAAAAAAAGGAATAGATGATCTTATCGAAAAATCTTTGGTAACTATCAAATACTCATCACGCATAGTATGGATGCATGATTTGATACAAGAAATGGGTCAGGAAATCGTACTATCCACTAAAGAGCCTGGAAAGCGTAGCTGGTTATTGGATTGCTCAAGATATCTTGCATGTTTTAAAAAATAAGACAGTAAGTGGTCAATGCAATCTAATGAATATCATTTGAAAATTTAGATGAACTTTCTAGACAAGTAACAGTGAAGATATATAGAAAGAAAAGAAAAATGAAATATTGTCTCAAGTAAACAATTAGTTATCTTTGATACCATAATGTACGTGTGTAAATTTTCCTGACATATTAGGCTTATTTATAAGTTTTTCTTTAATTGTCAGGGGACTGAAGCAGTTGAAGCAATATTCTTAGACACGTCGAAAATTGGAAAGGTGGACTTGGGTCCTGACGTCTTCAAAGAGATGCATAATTTAAGAGTGCTTGATATCAATTACAGGAAGAAGCGTAAATTGTACTTTCCTCAAAGATCTTGAGTATCTTCCTGATGCACTAAGATATCTTAATTGGTTTAATTACCCTTCAAAACCCTTTCCATCGAGTTTTTCACCGCATAATCTCATTGAACTTGAGATGATGTGTAGCAAACTTAAGCAACTATGGAATGGTATCCAGGTATGCTTCAATATTTCTGTTATAGGATGTTGTTGGATATGAGTTTATGCTTTTGTTATCCTAATCACTACTTCTTGTTGTTGATTACAGCATATTGAGAACTTGAAACATATCAATCTTAGTTACTCCAAGCATCTGATTCAAATTCCGAATTTGTCTCGTGCTCCAAAACTTGAGGCTGTAAATCTCCAAGACTGTACAAGCTTACTTCAGGTCCCTTCACTGAATTTTCATTTCTTTGACCAGGGCAGCACTGCTGAAAATTATTGGACTACTCAAGGAATCTTTACAAGAAAACCTGGAAGTCTGAATCTAGATGGCTGCTTTAGTCTTAAAACTCTTCAAAATGTTTTAGGGAATGTAAAATACTTGCACTTGAGATACACTGCAGTTGAAGAATTACCCACATGCATCAATTTGCTCACTCAACAATCTTATCTCTTTAGACCTAAGAAAATGTAACCTCAAGAATCTTCCAAAGAGCATTTGTAAGTTGGAGTCTCTTAAATATCTCGACTTATTAAATTGCTCGTCTTTTAAGAAGTTTCCAGAGCTTCCAAGGAACATAGTCACGTTGGATTTGAGTAGGACAGCGATAGAAGAAGTGCCTTTATCGATTAAGAATGTTTCTGCTCTAGAGGTTTTCCGACTGACTAATTGTAAGAGGCTTAAGTATCTTCCGACCAGCATTTGTAAGTTGAAAAAACTCAGCACTCTTAGTCTCAGTTGCTGCTCAAAATTGGAAAGCTTCCCTGAAATCTTGGAGCCTATGGAAAGTTTAGAGTCTCTTGATTTACAGCAAACAGGGATTAAAGGGCTGCCTAGAATTTCGTTTGTAAATCTAATTAAGCTTCGTTGTCTGCTTCTGGACGAGTGTGAAAAACTTGCCTTTGTTCCACATAGCATATTTTGCATGAGTAGTGTTGAAGAGCTCTCCTTTTCAAATTGTCCACTTCTTGAACTTTTGCCTACCATGTCAAAAATTGGTTTGGATATGTTTGTTTTGTTTTTGAGTGGTTTGAATATGCTGACTACGCTAAATATGATCAATTGTAGTTTACTTAAACTCCCTGACTGGTTGGGCTGTTTATCCTCGTTGAAGACACTAGAATTGAGTGGAAACCTTATTGATGAGATACCTAAAAGCATCAAAAAGCTTAATGGGTCGATTGAGCTTCATATAAGCAATTGTGGGAACCTTCGATCTTTACCAGAGCTTCCCTTGTCTCTAGGATATCTTGATGTGAGCGGATGCACGTCACTGCAGACGGTTTGGAATCCAGAGACCAAACTTGTACACTGTCTTTGGGATGACTATCATGTTACTTATCACAAAGAATTTCTATTTTGTGATTGCTAAAAATTGGATCAAAATGCACTTAACAATATCACGACTGAATCCCAGATTAGAATTTTGCGGACAGCAATTGTCTCTGTATTCGATGCCTCAATTGTATGTCTCTTTCTTTTCATTGTTATCATGAACTTTTTGCTAATTTTTCACTGTAAATATAAGACTAACTACGTAGCTTAATTCTGTTTTGTAGTTATTTGAAGAAAGTCCTATAGTTAGTATTTGTTATCCCGGAAATGAAATTTCAAAGTGGTTCAACTACCAATCTGAGAAATCATCGATGACTATCAAGCTTACTCCAGATTGGCATGAAAACAACTTCATCGGTTTCGCTCTAAGCACTGTTGTTGCATTTTGAAGACTATTACTTTGAGAGTGATATATTGGTCTTTTATGTGAATTCTATTTCCAAATCACTTACGGGTAAAGCTGTATATTTCCTTACAACTTCCAAGGTTTTCAGAATTCACAATGCAGATCATGTGTTCATGTGGTATAATTACAAGGGCTACCTTGACTATCTTGATGCAGTGGAGGTCTCCTTTGAATTTGGCCTTATTGAATATGATAATGTTAGAAATGTTCTTAATTCTAGCAATGACAAGCTTAGAAAACGTGGGGTTCGCCTCTTATATCTCGGAGATGCAGAGGAATTTGGTATCAATACTAATCCTTCATATCCATTTGAAGAACTAGATGCATAATATTCTTGATGAGGCAGAAAGAACCAAGTGGAAATGAAACCATTTGACTCTGATACAGATGAACCGCATGATCCACATCCAACGAGAACTAAGCTTCCCAATTTTCATCTTATGTAATTTGTAAGCTTCTTTAAGTTTGTTTATGCATGATGCTTGTGTTCTAACTCCACCACAAGGCTGCAAGGTCGTTATGCAGGCTATGCTTTTGTCCATTCAGCTTGTCTTCTGTCCTTTATTTCTTCTTTAATTCTTTTTTCCCCTTTTTTTCTTCCCTTTTTTTTTAACTATTATTAATCTGTATTTTTTGAGTTGGGGGTTGGTTCTTGACGGAAGAATGTAAAAACCCAGTTTTTAGAGGGGTAAAATGGTCATTTGGCCTTATAAAAAAAAGTTTATATATATATGCATTCTCTCTCTCCCTCGTCCACCCCTCCCTCTCGATTGTCTCTCTCTTGTGCATGCTCAGCAGGGAACCGAGGAAGTCGCTGCCCCACCTCCCGCCATCGTCCGACCGAGTAGACCGCCGGCGAGTCTTCCCCAGGCCACCGCAAGCCCGCCGCCGACCTCCAAGAGCTGCCAGAAACGCTTGTCGTCGCCGGAGGAGGAGAAATGGCCATTTCGGATATTCCGTCACTGGCGACAATTCCGGCCTCCATTTGACCTCCAACCAGGCTCATTAGATTCATCTCATCACAAGGATTGTCAAGGTATATATTTCACGATCCTATTTTGCCCGGATTGAAAGTTATCATTTTAGGGTATTTTGAGTTTCGAATTTTAGTTTTCGATCCAGCCATTGAATTGTGCTTTTGTTGTCATTTTTGGATTATGTTCAGAAAATGGGGAAGTTTGATATATATATATATATATATATATATTTATATATATATTGCCTATGTTTGGTGAACGATACGGAAATCAAGATTAGACGGTCGAGATTTTGTCTCATTTTGTATGCCACCTGTCTGGTGTGGGCGGGACCCGAATTGGACAAGTTATATCTCTAACCTGACTATTTTGGGTGCTAGGAATTCAGTGGAGAGGTCCGTTTGTGGATTTGAAGCTCCAGTGAGAAGTTGATTTTTCGCAAAAAGACGATCGAGGGCTTGGAATTAGTCCCCGACCCTCCGGCTGATTGTCAATAACACCTTGAGGATTCAATAGCGTGGTATCGCTATTCGAGCGAGATATGGACTCAATCACTTCTATTTTATATCGTTTTCGAATAAAACTTATTTTCTACGATACATGAGAATAAACGTGATTTTTAGACTATTTAAATATATGTAATGAGAATTGATTGTATGATGTATACATATTGTATTGCTCTGAGAATTTTCTGAGTACAAGTTATTTTGGGTATATTAAAAATAGGGCCGTTATGCTGTCCATTTTCCTATAAAACCTAGTATGATGATTTTATTGAAAAATCCGAGCATGGTTATTTTCACACTTCAGTTCTGTATTGCACGTGTCATAGGATTATACATGAGTACTGTATTAGCATCATGGATTTACAGTGTGGCGCTACGTGCCCCACCGCTAATGTAGAGTTCGTAAACTCGCGTGGGATTTTATTACTTCTGATTACCTCCGCATTTGGCAGGCGTAAACAATTCGGTTGCTCCTACAGGTTTGGTAGGCGACACACGGGCGTCCCCTCTGGGTATGGGCTTTGGTGTCAGGCAGGCTGTTCGGCATACTTAGTGCCATCATCCTGGGTTTCCACAGATGAGAGATTGAGAGCTCATAGGTATGGGTTAATTTATATCATGTGCATATGAATTGAATGATTCTGATTACACTGCTTTATATATATATATATATATATACATATGGATTTCCGGTTTAGATTATATATATATATATATTTTGGACTAAACTAACCATGCAAAAATTCTCCATCACTAAAATAGTTTCGTCCGAGGTAATTATTTTTCCTACTGTTTATTTTATGCTCACCTTCCCCCTACCTTCTTCCTCATGTAGTGTTCAGTGCGATCTTAGTGATCAAGAGGAGTAAGAGGTCATCTTAATTGTATTCCGTTTCTTGGTAATGCTAGAAGCTTGTTGTCATGGTGTTTGGATTATTTGAGTTTTGTTTAGCATTGAACCAAGATTACTACACTATATCTTTGTCTGTGAACTTATGTATGTCATTCTGGTGTTTGATTTCTGGCGTAGATGATGATGATGCTTGGACTTATATTTGATTTCGCGTTTTTAAATAATTATTCGATCTATGTTTAATGGTGTATACGAACTATGGGACTGGTTCACGGGATGAAATTCTAATTATTATATTTAAATAGACCATTTTATAAAACTAGAACTTTTGACACTTTTCAAATAAATCAAAGAATTTCCCATCTTTGTGAAATTCCCCTTCTGCCATTAGCCCGGGTTGTGGGTCGTGACAAAAATTTTGGTATCAGAGCTTTGAGGTTAACAACTCGGATGTATCACCATTAAACTAGATTAAAGTTGATTTTATGACAAGTATTCATCATTATCGCATTAACAGTTTGGCATATCATTTCAGACTTTTAAGGATGCCTCTAAGAAGAGTTCCGAGGCATCAGCCGGGTGCCGAACCTCCTTGTCCAGATTTCACTCATCTGATTGAGGCAATGCAGCAAGCATTCATCCAGATGAGCAATCTAGACTATCAGCCTCTAGCTCCGAGGGAACGTCAGTTGGATCAGGCTGATCATCTCCAACGGTTTATGCGTCTCCAGTGAGGGCAGTTTGATGGGAGACCAGAAGTTCTCACAGCAATTGCTTGGTTACGTGAGATGGAGAGGCACTTTCAGGCCCTTGGTACTCCAGTTGAGTTTTGGGTTGTGTTTACTATTACCCGTTTGACAGGGAGTGCCATTCATTGGTAGGAAATAGTGGAATGGATGCAAGATATAGTGGGCTTAACTTGGGAAGACTCTGAGCGGATTTTCAAGGCCCAGTATACCAATGAAGATCAACAGGATGAAGTTGTAAACCGGTTTGAGACTTTGATTCAAGGTAACAAAACGGTGAATGAATACCTGATAGAGTTCACTGAGTTGGCAAGTGTTGCTCTTGGACTGGGTATGAGTGAGAAGTACCGAGTTGCCAAGTTCAAGAATCATCTGAATCGGAATATTTTTAACAGAATTGGTACTCAGACTTTCCATACTCTTCCTGAGATTACAGTGGCTGCCCAACAGGCAGAAGCCATCAAAGAAAGATTGGATTCTAAGAGGAACCAGTGGAGAGGTAATGACAGGAAATACACCAGAAGGAATCAAGGGCAATGGTTAGCCCAGGGAACTCCGAACAGTGGGAGCTCGAACAGCAGTAGTTCTTTAGGAGATGGCAGATGCAGTCCGTATAGAGGTTGCTTTGTTTGTGGTCAGCATGGTCATTGGAAGGAGTGTCCCAACCGTCCGTAGAAATCTCCTCTTTCTCAGAGAAGACCGCAAAGGAGCCAGTCAGATTCTGGTTCTTATCAGAACACTCAAGTAAGGCCGTAACAGTCACAGGGCACTTCGCAGACTTTTATTTCCCCTCAGCCTTATCAGTATCAGTACTACCCTCAGGGTTTTTCTCAGAGTTTTTCGACTCCTCAGGCCTCAGGAAGTTAGGGTGGGCACGGATATGGCAGTAGTAGTCCTGGATCCAGCAGTAGTCATCCAGGGAAGAAGCAACAAAAGGAAAGGGAAAGTGACTGGCTAAGCCTATACTTTTACTGGGCAGACGACACTCAGGATCGCACTGGCCGAGGTGTTATTGACGGTATGATCCTCTTTTTACACTCTTGGGCATATGTTTTGTTTGATACTGGTGCATCTCATTCATTTATATCCTTATTTTTTGCTCAACTATTGGGGTTGGAATTTTCTAATTTGGATTATGTATTGACGTTGGGTACACCTATGGGATGAGTAGCCGATGTGTCTAGTATGTGTAAGTCTTGTCGGGTTGTAGTCGGTGATAGGAAGCTTCTTGCTGATTTGATTGTGTTGCCGATGGGACAGTATGATGTAATACTCGGTATGGATTGATTGTCGAAGTATCGAGCCATTGTAGATTGTCATAAGAAGCGGGTGACTCTTTTTCCTAGTAATGGGCAACCTATTGTCTATCAGACTGGGATGAGTCCGTAGAGGCCTAGTCCTGTTTGAAAACGTGCATGGATGGAAGGAAGAAACTCGAGTGTTATGAAAACTTATTTGCCATGGATGGCGAGATGAAGACAGACGATCAAGACCTATAGATTCCGGTAGTGTGTGAGTAATTGGAGGTATTTCCTGAAGACTTACCGGGGTTACCACCTGATAGGGAGATCGAGTTTTGTATTAAACTAGTTCCTGGAACTTAACCAGTTTCTATTCTACCCTATCGCATAGTGCCTGCTGAGATGGAAGAATTAAGAGAACAGCTAGACGGCATGGTTTCCAAAGGCTTCATTCATAGTAGCACTTCTCCTTGGGGTGCTCCTGTTTTATTTGCGAAGAAAGCTGATGGTTCATTGAGACTCTGTGTGGACTACAAGAAGTTAAATCAGTTGACGGTGAAGAATAAGTATCCTTTGCCAAAGATAGATGAGTTGTTTGTTCAACTCGATGGTTCAAGGTTCTTCTCCAAGATTGATTTGAGATCTGGTTATCATCAGTTGAAGATAAGAGAGGATAATATACCTAAGATAGCATTCAGAACCCGATATGGTCATTTTGAGTTCTGGTGATGCTATTTGATTTAACGAATGCACCTGTAGCTTTTATGGATCTCATGAATCAGATTTTCAAGCTGTTTTTAGATCGTTTTGTGGTTGTGTTCATCGACGACATCCTGGTATATTCCAAGACCTGAGAAGAGCATACCGAACATCTGGAGATAGTACTCAAGACCTTGAGAGATCATCAGTTGTACGCCAAAAAATCGAAGTGTGACTTTTGGATGTCAGAAGTGAAGTTCTTGGGCTATGTGATTTCTCACAGAGGTATTTCAGTCGATCTCGCTAAGATCGAAGCTATCCTGGAGTGGGAAAGGTCGAGAAATG
Source organism: Parasponia andersonii (assembly GCA_002914805.1). Classification (NCBI taxonomy): domain Eukaryota; kingdom Viridiplantae; phylum Streptophyta; class Magnoliopsida; order Rosales; family Cannabaceae; genus Trema; species Trema andersonii. The sequence goes on from JXTB01000148.1 coordinate 290,569, forward strand.
TGACGAAGGTACGTAGTTTCCTCAATTTGGCAGGCTACTACCATCGTTTTGTGTAAGATTTCTCGAAAATTACTTTGCCTTTGACGAAGTGACCAGGAAGGACATCAAGTTTGTTTAGGATCACAAAAGTAAAGAAGCTTTTGTCAGGTTGAAGTAGAACTTGACCACCGCACCAGCTCTTACTGTTCCTGACAGTAACGAGCCTTATGTGGTGTATACCGATGCTTTGAAGATTGGTTTGGGATGTGTTTGATGCAGAATGGTCAGGTTGTGACTTATGCTTCTCATCAGTTGAAATCACATGAAAAGAACTATCCCAGCCATGATCTAGAGCTTGCAGTAATGATCTTTGCCTTGAAAATTTGGCAATGTTACTTGTACGGTGTGAAGTTCGACATATTCTCTGATTATAAGAGTTTGAAATACCTCTTTACCCAGAAGGATCTGAACTTGAGACAGCGAAGATAGGTTGAGTATATGAAGGACTATGACTTCGACCTACAGTATTATCCTGGTAAGGCTAATATTGTAGATGATGCACTGAGTAGGAAGCCTCGTGGTGCACTAGTTACACTGGTGTTTGAAGATTGGAGGAACTCAGTTGCGATTGGTGACTATAACTTGCAGTACTTCGAGAATGAAAGGATTGCTTGCCTGAGCAACATTGTGTTTTCACCATTACTTCTCCAGACTGTTCACCAGAGTCAGCGGCAAGACAGGGAGTTGAGAATAATCTGGAACTGACTTCAGAATGGTGAATAGTTAGATAGTTAGAGCACTAACAGAGAAGGGTTTTTTCTTTTCAATGGGAAGTTGATTGTAGCTAATGATCCTAACCTTCAAGAAATCATTCTAACTGAGGCTCACAAATCAAGGTTCGCAGAACATCCGGATAGTACCTAGATATACCGGGACTTGAAGTTACAGTATTGGTGGAAAAGTATGAAGAAGGATGTAGCTACCTTTGTGGCTAAGTGTTTGACTTGTCAGCAAGTCAAGGCTGAACACTAGAGATCAGCTGGGTTACTTCAGTTGTTGCCAATTTCGGAATGGAAGTGGGACAAGGTCACGATGGACTTCGCGACCCATTTGCCAAAGACCTTAAGGAAGAATAATGCAGTTTAAGTGGTAGTCGATCGGTAGACGAAGAGTACTCACTTTATACCGATTCGGATAGACTACTCACTTACTAAGCTCAGTAGACTGTATATGGAAAACATCATACGCTTGCATGGTATGCCTTCAAGCATAGTCTCCGACAGAGATCTAAGGTTCACTTTTAAGTTTTGGAGAGCCTGGCAGAAAGTGTTGGGTACGCAGTTGGATATCAGTACGGCTCATTATCCTGAGTCAGATGGTCAGTTTGAAAGGACCATTCAGATTTTTGAGGACATGCTACGTTGTTGCATACTGGATTTTGGTGGGAACTGGGATGATCATTTTTCTTTAGTAGAATTTGCTTACAATAACAGTTATTAGACTAGTGTGGGTGTAGCTCCATATGAAGTGTTGTATGGAAGGCCGTGTAGATCGCCTTTGTGTTGGGCAAAACCTGAAGAACATGTTACTCTTAGACCTGAACTAATTAAAGAGACTACTGAGATTTAGAGTTATCAAAAGAGTTATGCTAACCCGAAGAGGCGTGAGGTAGAGTTCGATACTGATGATTCCATATTCTTGAAAGTGACTCCAAGGCATGGTGTGACAAGATTTGGGGTTAAAGGTAAGCTTGCTCCAAGGTATATTAGTCCCTTTGAGATCACTAAGAGAATTAAGCCAGTAGCATATCGCTTGAATCTACATGCACAGTTGGGTCACGTGTATAATGTTTTTCATGTGTCGATGTTGAAGAAGTACATGTCGGACCCATCTCATACTATTCAGTACGTGCATGTACCGATCCAAGAAGATATATCCTATGAAGAGCAGCATTTTCATTTGTTAGCTAGAGAGTTGAAGATGCTTCGCAACAAAGAGATTCCACTTGTTAAGGTGCTTTGGAACATCACAAAGAAGACGAGGCTACTTGGGAACTCGAGACAGAGATGTATAAGAAGTACCCTCATTTGTTTAACTTTTAGTTAGAAGTTGTATTATGATGTAAACCTTGACTTGTATTTTGAATTTCGGGACGAAATTCCTATAAGGAGGAGAGAATGTAAAAACCAAGTTTTTAGAGGGGTAAAATGGTCATTTAGCCTTTAAAAAAATTTTATATATATACATGTATGCATTCTCTCTCTCCCTTGTCCACCCCCCCTCCCGATCATCTCTCTCTCTCTCTCTCTCTC
>JXTB01000148.1:294195-315208 GCA_002914805.1 Parasponia andersonii
TGTTTAGTGCAATCTTAGTGATCAAGAGGAGTAAGAGATCATCTTAACTGTAGTTCGTTTCTTGGTAATGGTAGAAGCTTGTTGTCTTGGTATTTGGATTGTTTGGGTTTTGTTTAGCATTGAACCAAGATTACTACACTATGTCTTTGTCTATGAACCTATGTATGCCATTCTAGTGTTTGATTTTTGGTGTAGATGATGATGATGCTTGGATTTATATTTGATTTCTCGTTTTTAAATAATTATTCGATCTATATTTGATATTGTATACGAACTGTGGGAGTGGTTCACGGAATGAAAGTCTAATTATTTTATTTAAATTGACCGTTTTATAAAATTAGAACTTTTGACACTTATTAAATAAATTAAGAAATTTCTCATCTTTATAAAACTCCTCTTCTTCCATCGGCCCGGATTTTGGGTTGTGACAAAGAAAGCTTATTTTCTTATAAAAGCATTATTAGAATTTCTCAAGCTTAAGTACTATATTTAGATCATCAGATGTCTACAGATGAATTGTGTCCTGCCTTTCTATACACCCACCTTGCATAACTCATCTCTTATCCCTATTCAAGATTCTTTACCTCTATTCATATATATATATATATATATATATATATATATATATATATGTATATATATATATATGTACATGTGTTAATTAGAACAGACTAACGACAATAATATTAAATACAATAGCCAACAAAAACAAGGACACGAAGCTTATGCCTTTCATCGAACTTATAGTTTTGTATACGTATATCTATTGACTATAAATTAGAGGAAGCGGAGCTCAACGACAAATGCTACCCCTAACCCTCACAATTTGTTGCCGTCTGATTGTGGAGCTCAGATGACCAAAAAGTTCCTCTTGTGACCCATTTTCCGCTGTCATGCTTGGAATTGGATGCTGCTTATACCGTTGTAAGTATATCCAAGTGGTGTCGTTTCTTACACCAACTTTTGCAATTCCCTTTTAAAGTTTTGTATGTAGCAATAGCAAACGACAAGATCTTTGGGTAATTAATAAAGTTTTAAACTTTTAATGTCAGTTTTGAAGTTATACTCTCGTGGTAGCATGAATTACAAGCATAAAATTGTTTTAAATTACTTAGACTTCGTTGTTTTGTTTTTTTTTCCTTTGAAAATGAGATGTTTTTATTGCTGTAGATCTGCAATTATATCTTTTGAAATAAAATATGAGCATGAATCACTTGTACAGAGGAGAACGAATTATTAGACTTTGTTTTAATACAGTTGATTGAGTTACAAAAAGTGGTTGATCAATGTAATTAAGAGCCTAATTATGCCTGCTTTCTTGCTGCCTGCCGGATCAGGACTTCAAACCCATTATTGCATTGAATGAGTTTTTGTCTACCTTTTCAACATATTAAAAATAGAAAAACTAGTGTCTCGAAATTAATATAGGTAACTATGTTTGCTTGTCTTGAAAGGGTGAGAGATCATTCTTGACATTTCTATACTAATACTTTTTTTCATCGAGTTTTGGCTCGATTTCGGCGGCTGCTTGTGTAAAAGAGAGAGGGAGAAAAATATTTGATGGAAAAAGGAAAAGAAATTGAAAAACCGAATTGTTTGATAAGAGAGAAAAAGAAAGAAAAAGACCAAAATGAAAGAAAAGTGGAAGAAAAAAAATAGTAAAATCCACACAAATTTTTTCTACTTAAAAGTGGAGAGAAAATAAAAAATAATAATTTTGTTAGTGTATTTATAAGTTAAATTACAAAACTAACTTTACATAATAATAATATTAAAAATAAAATTATCTATCTTAAATTAAAAATTTTTTCCTACATACCAAATAACGAGAAAAACATTTTTCTTTCTGTTCTCCATATTTTCTTTCCTTCTTATTTTTTCCTTCTCTCCTATTTTCTTTCCTCTCTGCCGAATATAGCTACCAGGGACTCAGGAAGACTGCTGGGATTATCAGTGTTCTTTTCCTCTTAAATATTTTGAGTTGAGACCCAAAAATTTCAGTGAACCAAAAACAATAAAAAATAGTGTTCTTTGGCAAACTAGAGTAAGAGATAATTTATATACAGTCAGAGACTCAAGAAGCCTAAAGATGTTCTACTTGTAAAATAATGTAGTTAGATATTTAAACGTTGACGATAGAATTCATCACAATGAAGACCAATATTAAAGATTTAACCAGTGGTTTTTTCTTTTCCATCTAAGGAAACAAGAATCTCAATCATAGAGAAGATATAGCTCGAACTGTACAAATTTGCATCAACTGAAGTAAACATATAACATAAAATTCAAAACATATTTCACAGCCATCAGGGCAGATTTAAGTTCAAAACAAAAGACTGACAAAAATTAGTGTTCGGCAAGGTCGACAAATGATAATTTTGAACAGATGCTGCTACGAGATCCCGGAAAAAGCTCAAAACTTTCCGGCAGCATTCAATGGCTATCATCATGAAATAACAAGATAGAACCTGCAGTATGAAGTACTGTAACTAAAAAGAAGAAATGAAATTTTACCCAGAACTGGGCACCTTCTTTTGAGAAATTCCATCACCTAGCGCTAGCTCATTTTTTACCATGGCCTTTCTTGCAAGCTCATAGCCTGCAAAGTTCATGGCACCCAGGGGAGCGATCCAGAAGAATCTTGGTACTGCTCCTTTAAATAGTCCAAGGGGTCCCTCATGCCGGAGTATAGAGAAGGCTACCACTGTCATCGATACAGACCGACCTTGAGCTGTCATCATTCTAGTTTTCATCACGTCAAAGGGTGTAGTTAAGACAGCAGCTAGTCCACCAGATACAGCCCCAACCATAATTGTTTCCCAGGGCTCCAGTTCGCGCCGCAGGACATGTTGCACAAACTTTATAACAGCAAAGAAGTACAAGCATAATAAGTCCATATAATAATTCGTTATTGACAACAAAAAAATGTCAGTTACACCTGATATGGGTGTCAGATTAGATTATCAGATTATATAGGTCAGACCTAAAGGTTATGAGGTTTATTAAGTGGAATAAACAAATAAAAGTTAAAACCAGGAAGAAGATTTACAAAAGGTTGAAGTACACCAAGGGGACTGCTATAATATCATACCTTTTTGGATTCAGCATAGAGACCCATGCCAGCAACATAGAAAGGAACTTCTCGACAAAGAGTTGCACCAGTCCCACGAAAGAATCCTCTAAGACCATCCTGCTGCCAAGTCCCTATAATACCCTCCCCCACGTTGTTATAAAGACCAGCCTGCAACCGCTGCTTCAATACCTCACATGGGATCCGTACCGCTGTTCCCAAAACCGTGCTACAAAATGACGCTAGAGATTGAACCTATAAAACAAATAATTGAACTCGTAAAACAAAACATAAATATAGATACTCTAGTGCTTCAAACAGAGTCAACAAGCAACTATATAAAAGCCCACAAATAAACTAGCATTAACATATCTGCAGTTCAGCCAAAAAGTTCATAAGAGGAGCAAGTTTCCAGTTTCCAGTTTCCACCCAAATACGTTATATTCCTATTTTGAATTCTTAATGATGAGAGAGAAAGAGAAGGTTTGATTTCCCGTTATTGAGCTTCACCTCTTGTTTTAGAATATAGAAACCCCTGAACATTCTTAGTAAACTCAAATACAAAATTGACACACTCTCTTCGACCTACAATTTTTGAAAGGCACAGAACTCATGATTGTGCACCATTTTCAATGTCACGGGGAAGATGCTTTTTGGAGCTGCTTTTGGATTACCATACTCTCACATTAGTGATACAGTTTCTCAAAAAGGAAGAGGATTATTTACAGAAGTAGGAAAGTTCAATAACTTGACATAAAAAGTCTAATATCATAGAAAGCACAATACAAGAGATTTACATGGATCCTGAATGAAGGCGTGCTTCAGGTTGTAAACATACGAGGAGCACTAGTAGCACTCTCTTTCTCACTTTCTTTCACATTCTCTCTTCCTCACTCTCTTTTACACTCTCATTCTCACTGTTTGACATATGGACTCCACTAAAACACTTTAGATTTCAATAATACAACAATCATGTTAGAGTCCATAAGTCAAACAAATAGCGAAATAGGAGAGTGTAAAAGAAAGCAAGAAAGAGAGTTCTCTAACACTCCTCGTAACATAAACAACATCCAGGCAGAATTAAAGCGGAGAACAGGTAATGGAATCTTTGTTTACAGAACCCAATGGTAAGGCTTCTACAGATAAGATTGACATGGAAGTACTACAACCATGTACTAAAACGAAAAGTTACCTGGAGCTCTGGTAGTGTTGGAGCAACATTTATTAGAACTAGCTTACTAGCTTCAAATATTCCAGTTCGCAGGCCATGGCTACAACATGAAAAGAAAACATCAGCCACAAAAAGAAGCAAATATCAAGTTAAATGAAACAGGAACTTTCGTTTTTTATTTTCTCTATTGGAGATAGAGGGGTGGAGCAAAGAAAACCTTGAAAATTGACCAAGAATAGCAGGGATTGAACCCCTGTATAGCCCTCGCACTCCAATCTGTGGAAGCTTTGAAATAATTTCAGGGAAGGACATTGTTGATGCTTGTACACGAGTCTGCCAAATCAAAATACAACGTCAATGAAGAGGAGTCTTTTATAAATATACAAGCCTAAGCGAAGACCATGTCCAATCAAGGGAAATAAACTAAGAGAGAGCAAAAAAATTTACCTTTATTGTATCAACTGGATGCAGTAAAGAGCAGGAAAGTGCACATGACAGGCCCCCTGCCAATGCAGATTTTAGTACACTTCCAGTGGGTATTTCTATCGGTGGAGCAACAGCAACAACAGTTGCAGCTTCAAACCAAATACTCCTGTAGTTATTGGAAAATCATTTATAAATCCCGGAAAAGCATTTTTAAAGTTCATATACATGTTGAGCCAGCAAAATGGGTACAACTTTTAGATTTGCTTCAACAAAAATCAATATCTCGCTGCAAACTCACTTTATAAATCATGCATCAATTACATAGAAAATAATGGAATTTGTAATAATTCAAACCTATGGAATAGAAGAAACACTCAACTAAAGTCCAAAGTCATACAAACCAAAGAATCAGAATATAGATCCAACCATCTATTTGTCACAGGTTTTAACATCAAAATATGCCTAACCAGGGATGAAGTTTTGGAATAACTTGCTCAAATAAGCAAAAACATCTTACCGAGGATCTTCTTGCAGTCGATCAGAAGGGAGCAGAAGCATGAAATTTCGAAAGTGTCCATAAGAAATAGATTCCTCCGAATCTGCTTTCAGAAATCGCATCATGGCAACAGCATTGTCTTCATTAGCCGGAAGTCCAGCATTTTTAAGTGATGCCAGCACCTCACTCTTTTGCAGCGTCCCAGACTTGCTCAGACAGAGTGAAGTGTACGCACGAAGAATGGTTGATTCCTTCTGTTCCATCAAGGATAAAAATTGTTTCCAACCAAATGATTTTGAAAACATATGACTCCTAGTACGGCGCATAAACTCCTGAGCATATCTCCGAGGCAATTTTCTCCTTCTCATTGCAATTTCAAGATCTTCAAGAGTTACTTGACCATCACCATCTCTATCTAGTTCTTCAAAAAATCTCCTTCCTGTATCCATGAATAGCTTAAATGAGTCTGAACTTCTTTCAGATAGCTTAGCAGGCAAAACCATGATGCTATCATCAGAATCTTAATCACAAAATACACCACACTATTATCAATTCTCCTTCTTGTATGGTAGCACATCCTCCCTTTTCCTACCAAGGCTCCGATGGGAGAGAGGAAGAAAAGAAGTTTCAAAGGAAATGACTACACATCCCATTCATCATCTCTGAATGTCTCACCCATATGATATCTATGTACATGTAAAACAATAATAGATTTGTATCTTTTACTGAGAGAATTATCGGGCACATCAAATCTCAGATAATTGACTAAAAGAATAATGGTTAGACCCTCTTAAGCTATTCATACTTGGAAGCAGACAGTCTCTAAAGGTCTTTCACCAAAACTGTCAACTCCCAAATGATTTAGCTTCTACAAAATGTAGGGATTTCATGCTCATTGACATAGTTAAAATAAGAATTCCTGCACATTCAGCTATTCCAGTTTGTGCAGATTTGTTATTTCAGCCTCTGTAAACGTTATTTCTCTTGAAAGGGTCAAAAATCCTAGAAGTCAAATGGAAACCTTATTCCTTTGATTAAAAACCAATATAAGGTTCTGTAAAACTTAAAAAACGGATCTTCGCTTGTCTAGCCATTTTGACATGCCAAAACAAGCAAGCACTGTACAGTTAAACTATACCATTAGCATAAAACAAAAACCACCTTGTGCACTTTGGTCCCTATAGTAAGTTTCTTTGGCATTTAACTATTCCAAGTGCCTTAAAGGTTGCATTTTGGTCTCATTTCGCGTTTTTCATCACATTTATGACCAAAAAGAGAAAACCCCCCAGTGAAAATCACATGCTCGGTTACCGAGGAATATAGGATGGAAACAAAATAAACTCCCACAATTCTGAGCTAACAGATTATTTGCTATTCACGAAATTAATTTATCACAGAATACTCATTGCTTTTGATTATGCCGACACTTCCAAAAGTTCTCACAAACACTTTAGACGAGTTGAAGTAAATAGTAGAACCAGAAGCCAACCAAATTGAAGATTAACGTCTCTAGAAATCCTCAAAAAATACAAAGAAGGGAAGTAATCTAAAACCTACAGAGTATTAATGTATTATGTCATAGGTTTAAGGTTTTAAAAGTAATTGTCATGTTTTAAACTGCAAAGTTTGTTCTGTAGTACAAGTTTATTGGTCCTTATGATAACAAACCTTCAATTTTTGCGAAGGTTTTCAATTAAAATGAAGTCCAGCACAGAAGGAAAGTCCATAGTTCATACTCTAGTTCAGGGCAATCATATTTTACAGAATCAAACAGGAAACTTACTTGGAAACCCAGTAAGAACAACAGTTACCCGACTGCTTGAAACAACTTACCTTCAGACTCTGTGTATCTGAAGAAATCTTGGACAGAGAATAGTTTCTTCTTGTCAGGATAGTCTTTAGAAGGTCGGCCTAGGTGGGGTACAAGCTCAATTAGCTCTGCCAATGAAACAGTAGACAACGTGGATCTCAAACGCTCCACATTGGATAGTGGAATACTAAATATACCACTTGCCAACTTCTGTGGTGAAATTCCCCCAGTCTCTTCGCTATTGCCAGCATTAACACTTTCATTACCCTCATCATCAACCGAAGAAGTAACCCCAACCACGCCCGAAGGAACACCGCCAACTTTTGCAAACCCCAGATTTCCCAAGAACCCATTAACATCTGCTTTCCTACCATCCAGAATACCTTTTACTATTTTGAAGTGATCAAATTGGGAGGAAGAAGATGGCTGCCGAGAAGTATCACTATCTTTTTGACCATCTTCCTCCATACCCTGATCAAACTTCTGAAAATTATAAGTTACTTTATCGAAAACAAAACCTATAAAGCATTCAAGTGGTTCATACTTTGCTTCTTTATCATTCACACCTTCATTCTGTGTAGTTCTAACAACTTGACCCTTTGACGACCTTTGCTTCAATTCACCTGAAACCTTCTCCTTCGTACACAGACACAGTTTATCCTCATCATTAGTTTTCTGAAAACGCTTCTTACCCGTTTTGAATGGTCCCGGAATTGCCTGAACAAAACTATTTACAAACAATGACCAAGCCAAAGCAAACTGCAAGCAATTCACGCAAGTCCCATCTTCCTTAGCCAAATCCTTATCTTTCACTCCGTTTTTGGGCACCTCAGCTCGATGCCCATCTCCAGAATTCGGCGAAAACTTGCCGAAAAAAGCCTTAATTGGGACCTTAAAGGACAACCCTTTTTTTCTTTCCTCACCAGCCGAGACACACTGACCACTCTTCTTCTTCGGGCCACAGATCTGAACTTTACCACCCTTACCACCACCCACAAATTGAGCACCCAATTCAACACTACTCCCCTTATCGTTAGCCCCAGCCACAGCCCCAGCCCAGCACCACTCAAGGTCCTTGGCCGCTTTCTGAATACTCAATTCCAGTGGCGAAAGAGCTTCTTTCACAACTAGAATCGAGTTCAAAAGCGATTCGATTGGGTCATTCGCATTCACCATTACTAACAAAACCTTCAAAATCAATCCCTCTTTAGCTCTTACCTCCCTCTACACTATATTATCAATCAAATTTCAACAAAAAATCGATTCAATTCTTCCACAAAATACACAAAAATCAAAACCTAATTCCCCAATCAGATTAACACAATCCCAAAACAGAACCCTCAATCAAGTAAAGTACAGTGATGAAGATAAACCTTCGCCACGGCAAGAAGGTCAAGTCGAGACGAACCGGGGTGGGGGGGGGGGGGGTGAGATCCGAATAACAACCGGGTCAACCCAATTGAATCCGAAACTCCGGAATATCCAAGCTCTATAGACCGTAGGAAACCCGAAATCCACTCAAGAAAAATCCGCAGTCACCAAAAACCAGAGAGCTTCGTTTTGGGTTTTTTTCGAGTGCTTAACTCATTTCACCATGAGAAGCCATAGCTTAATTTTTCTCAGAATCCACATTTGAATCCATTAAAGAAAGAGAATAACAGTTCAGAGACCAAGAGATTTGGTTGGCAGGGGAAGAAGAAGAAGAAGAAGAGGAAGTTGCAGAAGGTAGAAGAGGTTTATATTATCATTAATATTCATTTCTTAAAAATAGAAAAATAAAGAAATAAATATTATTATTTTATTGTTTTTGTTATTTTAGGATAATTTAATGCTGAATGGATAAAGGCTGACGTAAGGACTTGTAGGACAGAGGACACTTGGGGCTTCGTTTGGGTTAGTTTTAGTGGGTTTTTTTGGATCAGACGGTGGTGGTTGGTCCAAGACTATAGTTAGTTTCATTCTTTAGATTAAAATTAAACCGTAACAATTTTGGAAAATCCAATGTTTTATCCAACTGTTCAATTCTTATCTAAATGCTCCACCAAAAAAAAAAAAAAAAAAATCTTATCGAAATGAAATATTTGTAATATCGGAGCTGACCTTTGTTTTGAATTCATTTATTCTGAGATGATACAAATTATTGTTGCAAGTGTGATACCTATGATAACATAACGCTTTGGCAGTATGGAATTTGTTCTTGTATTATTATTATTATTAGATAGTTTTAGATAAAGTTAATCCTTAAATTAATTTCCTAAAGTTCTTCCTTTATTTAGTAATTACATAGCATCTTATACTTCTTCCCACTCTTTTTTTTTTTTACTACACTTTGCCTCCTAAACTTTTAACTCTTAAATTTTCAACTTAAATAGTAATGACCTATGAATTATGTAATTATCGTAACAATGATTTTTTTTGTTTATAAACTCATTGCAAAGCACACGGTTTAATGAGATTCTGAATTTTGACTTACATAATAAATTACTAGGATTTATGTAACTATTACAATAATAACTCTTTTTTTACAAGTTGGTAAATTTTTAATAGAAATGAATTTTATACAAGGCACAGAGTTTAGTAATTATAATTAAAAATGAGACTCTAACTCATAGAAGTAAGTAATGTCTAATTATATGTTTTATTTATGATTATTTTCTGTCAAAAAACTAACAAGTTATTGTTATAACAATTGTATTAATTCATAGGCCGTTATTATGTAAGTTAAAAATTCGAAAAACAAAGTGATACAATGAATATAACTTATGGATCATTACTAGATTTAATTTTTTTTTTAATAAGAGGATGCAGTTATTTAAGCCTTGGATGTAGTCATTTAACTCTTAGATCTCAACCTTAGAACTAGGGTGTATTATCAATAATAGGTTTGTTGACCATGACCACAACTTTGAGCAATTTTACACGGTATAAATTTCTTAATTTTAATTTCAAAAAAATAATTCTTAATTCTATTTAAGCAATACATCTAATTTGTTAATGTTCTTAAAAAGGAGTTATTGGCACTATTGGTCCCTTGGATTATGTAAGTTCTTATGATTTAGTTCTTATTGTTTATATTTTAGCAATCAACTCCCTTAGTTTTTTTCTTTTTAGTTTGAAAAATGGGCTCCTCGGGGGAATTTCATCACTAGAAGCAAAAATCTTAATAATAATGCGCATAAAAAAATTACAATTTCAAACTCTTCAAAAGGAGAAGACGAAAAAATGGATCACAAATACTTCAGAAACAAGATTTGTGGGTTACCATCGAGGGTAACAAGGGCCACCAACATCAATTGTCTTCATCTGCTCCTAGATTATGTTCTGGATGAGGGAGACTAAAGTCTATAAGATACCCACACTTTCTAAAATCCACGCTCGAAAAAGAAAAAAATAACTAAACCATCTAATCAGATTTAATTAGATAAGAAATCTCAAATTCAAGATTGATAAACAGATTGAAAATCTATACAAAGGTGGTATTACAATGATCCAAGATCTAGACTTATTAGAAAAACTAAAAACCGAAAGAGAAAAAAACTCTTATCCCTGAGAAGTTATTAGGGATAGGGAGAAGAAAATGAAGAGAAAGAGGAGGAAAGAGAGCAAGAAGAGGAGAGTAAGGAAGAGAAGAGGAGAAGGTAGGAAAGGAGGAGGCCGGAAAGGAAAAGAGGTCTCCCTTTCCAACTTCTGTGAGCATCACCTGAAGGAGAGTTCTTTTGACGGAGAGAGAAAAAAAATAAAGAACTTGACAAAAAAATTGAAATTATAATACTGAATTATTTATTTAAAGATATTATTATTTCGTTACCAGCGCTGCTAAGGTCATGTCCAATCTCATAATATTTCATATTAAGGTGCAAGTCCCTTAGTTTATTGATTGTTGCCGATTAAGGCCTTGCCGATAAATACATCAGGAAAAGTGTTTCAAAAATTTGCAAAACCAAATTAAGTATCAAAATTTGTTCTTCTCGCAATTAACCCAGGTCTCTTGTGTCGCCTTCAAAGGGAGTTTCATATCTGTAAATTGATGATGAAAAAAATATGGAAAGTGAAGTTCATAGCTTATGTTTGACTTTGAACTTCTTAAGTAACCAATGCAATTTAATTTCAGGATTGGACTCTTCTGGCTAAAAGTAAAAGAGGTCTCACTCTTAACCCACCTATTTTCTCTTGTCCCACCTATTTGTTTCCTTGAGGGAAACGGTTTTATTATTGGTATTACTCATCACAGGTACACTGTACCTGCAAGAATTTTTTTTCAATGGACAATAAACCCATTTATCCACGAAGATTAAATATTTTCCATAAAATATATCATTATATACTAAAATAATAGATAATTTAATTAAATACAAAATTAATTGCAAGAGTGATAATCATAATCTAAACTAGACATGTCAAAATGGCACGATTAATAAATGTGCTCGACTAATAGGACATTTTGCACAAAAGGCAGGATTAATAATAATAATAATTTTTCAAAAAATATATATACTTAAATTAGATAATGTAAGATTTTTTTTAGTATATATTTGATTTAATTTAAAAAATTATAAAAATAAAATTAAAACATTTTTTTAAAAAATAAAATAAAATTTTATTAAAATAAAAATTTAAAATTTAATAAATTTGGGTAAAAATTTTGACTCAAAAATAATTAGGCCATAGAAAAGCCTAAAACTCACCTTGGGTCACTTGCAACATATAAAACTCATAAAATTAAAAATGGCACCAATTCAATAAGTATTTTTTATTTTTTTATTTTACCTATTTATAGGTATTATTTGTGCATTATCGTGCATGTCTTTTCATGATAAAAGATAAAGAACGAAAACCATTAAATAATATGTATTTATTATTATTATTATTATTTCAAACTATTCAATTTATGGTAGTTATCAAAAAATGACTAACAACTAAAAAAACCTATAAATAAGTAAAAATAAATACTTATTGAATTATGGCCCATTAAAAAATATATAAATAATACATATGTATCAAAAAGAGGTTAGAATAGGCACGGTAATCTCAATTATATTTTTATTTCTATTTTTGGAAAAAAAAAAAGAGAAAAAAAGTTAGATTAAGCATACTAATAGACAAGCACGATAAGGAGCATGATTAAGTACTTTAAAAAAATATAATATAAAAATGAGCACGACTAAATACGAAAAAAATATAACATAAAAAGCAAATAAGATTAAGTACGAAAAATAGAATATAAAAAACAAGATTAAGTATGAAAATGAATAATAACTAAAACGGGTACAATTAGGCACTATAATGGGCACGGAAAAAAAAATAGGACCAAAAATGGGCACGAGCACAGCACAGGCATGGGAACATTATAAGTTTGACGTGGCACAATGCGGCTCGAAATTAAGGCTAAATATACTTGGATTGACATAACACGACCCAATTAATATCACTAATCTAAACTATAGTATATATTCTTTAAAAAAAAAAAAACAAATTTAGGTATTCTTATTTATAAAAAAAAAATATTCACATAGTTTTTGTTCTAATATATAAAATTATTCCCTTTTCCTTTGAATATAAATTAGGCTGTTTCGGCAAGTAATAGGGATGTGTTCCCATGTACCTTCTCGCATCAAATGTCTAAGTTTATTTTGATGGATGGATTGGAATTTGGGATTAAGATTATTACGATAATACCATGTTTAGTGTCAACTTGAAACTGTGATAAATAATCTATTTCTCTGTCTCACATTTCAATACTAATGGCCTAGTTTTAAATATTTTATTAATATTTTTAGACTAAATTTAAATTAACAGTAAATTAAAGTATTCATATATTAAAAAAACATATCCTAATTTGATTTCAAATACTACCAAACACAAGAAAGAAATCATATCTCAATATATTTTAATTATATGACACAATAATGGTAGATATCAAATTCTACAATTGAATTTATTGGAGGATCATGACAATTTGCAATCCTGCAACCATAATTTTATTGGAGGGTTATGACCACTTGTAAACTCAGATGTAGTTCTTATATGAATTTCCTGCAAAAGTATAAAAAAATTAGTAGAGATTTTATGTGGAGAGATAATAGAATATGCGCCGTGTGGATAGATGGTAGAATATCCTGTATTTATAGGCAAACTAGAAGTATTTAATAAATTAAAAATTCTATTAATAATAATATTTATTTTTGTATAACCCAATTAATATAAGATATTTACTTGATTTGAATTTTGGGAATCAATTTAAATGCTTACTCGATTTTATCTAATAAATATTTTGAATATTCAATAATTATCATTTCAAAAAATATATTCGTACATTCCATAAATAATAGAAGTTGACTAATTCTTACCCTAACAATATTCGTTTCCGGTCTCAAACACAATATAATTTCTTTTTAAAAGAATTAGCAGATCCTATCCGCCCATTAGAATAGAGTACCCACATAGAAGTAAAATCGTTATCCCAAATGCATTTAACCTTGTCAAAATCACAAAAGTTAATTTGATTGAAAACTTCTATGGCTTAACTGGTTCATTAAGTGTGAAAAGCCTCCTCAAAATAAAAGTCAATATGAAGCTTGGATTAATTTGCCTTGGAATTGAATATCAATTGTTTTTAACTTTTAGGCTCCGTTTGGAAAAAATCATGGAAAAGAATTTTCTAAAAATTTATAAAAAATTTATTTTCACACTTTTAGTTTTACTAATTAATGTTAATATTTTATATATAAAAAAATAACATCAAATCAAATTTTTGTTTTTTAAAAATTTTTTTATCATTTTTTGTTTCAATCCAAATAAAAAAAAATGAAATCCCTTAAAAATGTTTTTCCTTACTTCCACAAATCCAAATTCGAAACGAAGCCTTAAAGTCTTTTGCCGATATAATTTTGCCAAAAAAAAGGAACCAAAAGAGGAAAAATGAAAAACAGAGAACGACATGAAAGAGAATCAAATGGCAGCAGTTGTATTAGACCACTACCGGTTTTGTTGTATTAGATTATTAGTTTAGTGGCTCCTAGAGGTATACGTGTCACGTAGGTGGAGCATTTTGATGGACACGTGTCACTCGTAGCCAATAGCTCTCACTGTGTTCACTAATTATATTACAAAACACCGCCATAAAACTTGTAAAAAGAAGCTAGAAAATCTTTAATATATCATTAAAATGTGGAGCAAAGTACGGTGGGCAGGTGGCAGTGGCCAAGTCATAGCTTCACATATTCTTTAGCTTTTTTCTTTTTTTCCCCCTTTGCATTTTGTTTTTTATTTTATAGACAAATAGATTTCAGAAAAATTAACAATGTTTAAAAAAAAAAAAAGATCTCAGAGTTACCAGGCTAATCTAGGACCACAACCATTGTTATCGTGTATTAAATTAAATTGCAGTACACCTCTAAAACTAAACATTCTATAACAGAGTAATTAACGAAATCAGTTCTTTTGCCACGAAAACCAAGAGAAGCCAAAAACTTCATTTTTTTCCCCCCCCACAAATATAACAAATCCAGCTCAAGTTCTTCCCATAAGATGATTGTGTCTTGCCATCCAAAATACCAAATGAACAATTTCATTTACAACTTTTCTTATGAGATTTTCACGCAATCTTCTTAACTCGGTTTATCACATAGAAAATGGTTGCAAGAGATTTCTTGAAAACCATACCAACAAAATAGTAACGCTAAGATACCAAAAACTTGCACCCCAAATAACGTGGCCTCATTTTCAAGCACATAATCAACAAAATTCAGATTTACAATCTTTTTGGTCAAGCAGCCTATAAAATGCCCACTTTGACTACAGAGAATCTGAGAGAGACTGGGTCTCCTATTTGCTCAGAATACTAACCTTTCTAAGAAAAGAACCACAAGCCATGGACAAACATAGCCTGATAAGCATATTTTTTAAATACCAAATGACCTAAGTAGAGATGGCAGGCATTCGAATATTCGCACGTGNTCAAGCACATAATCAACAAAATTCAGATTTACAATCTTTTTGGTCAAGCAGCCTATAAAATGCCCACTTTGACTACAGAGAATCTGAGAGAGACTAGGTCTCCTATTTGTTCAGAATACTAACTGTTGTGCGGTCTAAAATCCTAAAGTCGCATAAGGATTATATGCGACCTCCTCCGTGAAGGTTATATGCGACCTCCTTCGTGATGGTTATATGCGACCTCTTCCACAGGTTTTGTGCGACCTTCTCCGTGCAGTTTGTCTTGACAAACAGGAAACCTATAAGAAGAGGGAAACACGCAAATGCTATAAAGGAAACCTACAAGAAGAGGGAAACAAGTAAATGCTATGGAAGAAACCTACAAGGAAAGTGAAACTGAAGACTCCTATTTGTGATTAACTAGTTATCCGTTTTAAATAGTTATCCAATTATATTGTTATTTAATTTATGTTACCCAATTATATAGTTACCCGTTTATACAATTAGAATCCTAGAGACATAAGGAACCTAGGGACATAAGGTTACTATTATCTATATAAAGGGGACTTTATGTTCCGAAGAAACACACCAAGTTCTGGACAGATACAAGTCACAGAGAGTAGAAGTCAGAGCAAATACAAGCTTAGAGTATTCCAAACTTTGGGTAGTCTAAGTCTTTAGTATTCTTCAACAGCTTTTCAGCCTTTCCGATTTCCAAACGAGATTGTAACCTTGAGTGTTCATTATTATATATAAAATAGTGAGAAAACAATGGACGTAGGCTTATCTTTTTTGGGGCTGAACTACTATAAATCTCTCTCTCTTTATTTGCTTTGATTACTACTTCAATTCACACAAGCCACATCTCTTGATTATTTATAAATTTATTGTTGATAAAACCTCCATCAACAATTGGTGCTAGAATGAGGGCTATTCCGGCAGAAATATTTGTCAAATTCCACCTTTTCAATAATGGCAAACACCAGAAACACTACCAGAGCCGCCGGGACTAGCCAAAATCAACCTCAGAGTACTGCTGCTACACAGGCAACTCCTGCTCCGGAACAGCCTACTATGACGGCAACAGAAAACCTATCCCAAAGATAGGATCGCATGGAGGAAACGCTCGTGAACCTTCAGCAAGTCACTAACCAGATCAATGATACTCTGCGACGACTTGCTGAAGGGCAGATGGTGACCCCACCACAACATGAACGTCCCAAAGAACGTCCTGCTCAATTACCTGAGAAGGAAATACAGATTCTCGAGACGAGAAGACGCGACCAGCCACGAACTCAGCAGGAGCGTCATAAAGAACGCATCTCCAAAGGGAAAGGCAAGGTCGCAGACTTGCCCCCAGAATCTCGTACGGAGAGTTCGAGTACGAACCGTGGTCGTACACAACCTTCTCGTAAATCCACTAACAACCAGGATCGCTTGAGCAGTGAACAAGGACGATCATCGAGAAGTGTCTTCGAAAGAATCAGCAGGGAGTCAAGACAAGATCCTGCAGACCTAAGATAGTATTTGGAGCGACGACGTGGTCATGATCGATCTGTATCGCATCATAGTGACCACAGCCGGTCTCGTCGCACTATGCCATAGGATTCCTCTTATAGGTCGCAGAAGACTCTACCAGACCAGTCTGCTGCGAAACAGGATAACGAACAAAGGTCGCTTATACCACCAGCAAGGAATGATGCTTTCCCTCTGAACGTCGACGTTCACAATTTACGGATCGCATTAGATGCACTTGCTGGCTGGGACGATGAGCTCGCTGATGGGTATCGCCAGTCGCCATTCAGCGAGGAGGTTCGAGCTGCAGCCCTTCCCACCGGATTCAGACTTCCCACCATCAATACTTTTGATGAAAAGACTGATCCACAGGACCATATGGATCACTTCAGCGACTTGATGGAACTTCATCGGGTTAGTGATCATGCACGCTGCAGATGTTTCGCTGTAACACTCTCCGGAGCGGCAAAGAAGTGGTTTCGAGGACTCAAACCCTGTTCGATTTCGTCCTGGCAACAACTACAGACGGCGTTCTTGAGACAATTTCAGGCCGCGAAGAATTTCACCGTTCCGCTTGTCAGTTTGTCTGCAATCCGGCAAGATCCAGAGGAGACTCTACGGTCTTATCTCAATCGATTCACTACAGAGCTAGCGAAGGTCAATAACCCCCCTGAAGGAGGAGTTCTTACTCTTATGATGGCTGGGGTGCGACCAGAAACAAAACTCTGGGAGGAATTGCTTGAACGAGAATGTAGGACTCTCGAAGACTTCTACCGAAGAGTCGGTCGACATCTAAGGTTGGAATCTTCACGTGAGAATCTTCAAAAGACCAAAAAAGGAGGGAAGACAGATGCGGCAAAGGTTGCGGTCATCACCGACAACAGCGGCAATAAGAAAAATAAGAGGAATAATGAACAGGCCAATGAGAATCAGCCTAGGCCTAAAAGGCAGGAGACTTCAAAGGCTCCCATGAGGTTCACCAATCACACCGAGTTAAACACTCCCATAGATCATATCTATGCGGTCACATACCAACAAGAGCGATACCGTCAACCGGGACCGATGAAGCGAGATAGGGCAAAGCGCGACCCCAAAAAGTTCTGTCGGTATCACAATGATATTGGACATGATACTAATGATTGCTTTGCCCTGAAGGATGAAATCGAGAGGCTAATTAGAGAGGGACGGTTGCGGCAGTATACCAGACAGAGCGAGGAAAGGCGAGAAGAAGACCAACAGCGACCTCCAGAAATTCAGCATGAGGTGCGAACTATTTTTGGAGGGCCGCATGTTGGAGGAGATTCCAAGCGAGCACAGGATAGATACGCACGAGAAGCTCGACAGCAGCCATTGACCAACGTCATGCACCTTGATCAGCGACCACGCAAGCTTCAGCGAGTACCGGAAATGGATATTGACTTCACAGATCAAGATGCAAGGGAAGTCCATTATCCGCATAACGACGCGCTGGTCGTAAAAATCAACTGTGGAAGCACACAGTTGTGGCGAGTGTTGGTCGACAACGGAAGTGCTGTGGACATCCTGTACTTTGATGCCTTCAAGAAGATGGGATTAAATGAGAGCGACCTGAAGCTTGTCGCCGCTCCGCTCTATGGTTTTACTAAAGACAGCCTGATGCCTATGGGCATGATTGAACTGATGGTCAGCGTTGGGACCTTCCCAAGGGTTTTATCAATAATGACCCAGTTTTTGGTAGTAGATTGTCCATCTGCCTTTAATGCTGTCCTAGGAAGACCAACATTAAGGGAACTGCGAGCTATCACCTCGATCTATCATCTAACGATGAAGTTCCCGACCCAACATGGTGTAGCCTCGGTGCGAGGAAATCAGTATGATGCGAGAACTTGCTACAACAACTCGCTGAAACTCGCAGCAAAAGATGCGACGTCCCGCACAATGATGGTTCACCTGCCAGTGGTAGCGGATCAAGCGTCAATCGTGGCTGCAGATGAAGCGTCAATCGTGGTAGCGGATCAAGCGTCAATTGTGGCTGCAGATGAAGCGTCAATCATGGTAGCGGATCAAGCGTCAATCGTGGCTGCAGATGAAGCGTCA
Organism: Parasponia andersonii; assembly: GCA_002914805.1. Lineage (NCBI taxonomy): Eukaryota > Viridiplantae > Streptophyta > Magnoliopsida > Rosales > Cannabaceae > Trema > Trema andersonii. The sequence goes on from JXTB01000148.1 coordinate 312,695, forward strand.
ATCATGGTAGCGGATCAAGCGTCAATCGTGGCCACAGATGAAGCGTCAATCGTGGTAGCGGATGAAGCGTCAGTCGTGGCCGCGGATAGAACATCAGCTGAAGCAGCGAGCAAAGCGCCAGTCGAATCGTCAGTAAAAGCGTCAATCGAAACGACCAGTGAAGACTTCGATCCTCGACAAATCGACGAAGTCAGAACTAGACCCGTGGAAGACCTGGAAGAAATATCATTTGATCTGTCTTCCAGGACTTTGAAGATTGGAACGGAGGTTCGCGGACCTGTGCGAGCTTCATTGATCACTTTTCTGAGGAATAATCTGGATGTCTTTGCATGGCAGCATTCGGATATGATAGGGATTGATTCAAGGATCATATCCCACCGCCTCAACATAGATCCGTCCAAAAAACCTGTGCGACAAAAGAAAAGGGCCATGAATCCAGAACGTTACGTCGCACTAAAGGAAGAGGTGGAGAAATTGCTTGAGATTGGGTTCATAAGAGAATCCTTTTACCCTTACTGGCTTGCAAATCCGGTCTTGGTGAAAAAACCTAATGGGAAGTGGAGAACCTGCATTGACTTCACCGATCTCAACAAGGCATGTCCTAAAGATAGTTTCCCTCTTCCGAGAATTGATCAACTTGTAGATGCGACGTCGGGGCATGAATTTTTAAGCTTCATGGATGCGTATTCAGGATACAACCAAATCCCCATGTACGAGCTGGATGAAGAACACACCTCGTTCATCACTGATCGAGGGTTATATTGCTACAAAAAGATGCCCTTCGAACTTATCAATGCAGGAGCGACCTACCAACGTCTTGTCAATATGATGTTTGCAAAACAAATTGGCAAGACAATGGAGGTATACGTCGACGATATGCTGGTCAAGTCGGAGAAAGCTAAAGATCACATCAAACACCTTGAGGAGATGTTCAAAATCCTCCGGAGATACCAGATGAAGCTGAATCCCCAGAAGTGTGCATTTGGAGTGGGATTTGGAAAATTTCTGGGTTTTATGGTCAACCAGCGAGGGATCGAAGCAAATCCTCAGAAAATACAAGCATTGATTGATATGCAGTCTCCTCGTAAACCCAAAGATGTGCAAAGTCTAGCAGGAAGAGTAGCTGCTCTCAGTCGGTTTGCATCCAAATCAACCGATAAATGCCAACCTTTCTTTGAGGTGTTGAAGGGATCAAAAAGGTTCGAGTGGACGGAGAAGTGCGAGCAGGCGTTCCAAGAGTTGAAAAAACACTTGGGTTCCCCTCCACTCTTATCGAAACCAAATTCAGGAGAAGAACTATACCTATATCTCGTTGTTTCTAAGTATGCGACGAGTGCCACATTAATTCGTGAGAAGTCAAAAATTCAGCGACCTGTGTATTATGTGAGTAAGAGATTACTCGATGCTGAAACCTGGTACCCGGAGATGGAAAAATTAGCGCTGGCACTCGTCGTCGCATCAAGAAAGCTTCGACCTTACTTCCATTCGAGTTTTCACGAATTTCCCGTTGAGACAGGTCTTACAGAAACCTGAGACGTCAGGGCGGCTGCTTAAGTGGGCTGTTGAATTGAGTCAATTTGACATCAATTTTCAACCTCGCACTGCTATAAAGGGGCAAGCCCTCGCAGATTTCATCGCAGAATTTACATACGACGTCAATCTTCCCACGGAAACACTCGAGAAACCTGCTTCAGATATGTCAAAATTGTGGAAGCTTTATGTGGACGGGTCGTCGAATGAGAATGGAGCAGGTGCGGGCATAGTTTTAATCAGTCCTGAAGGGCATAATATTCATTATGCACTTCGCTTCAAATTTCCAGCTTCGAATAATGAAGCCGAATACGAAGCATTGATAGCTGGCCTAAAACTCGCACAGGAAATGAAGGTCGAAGCAATCGAAGTGTATAGTGACTCCCAGCTGGTCGTCTGTCAGGTTAAGGGAGATTATCATGCGAGAGGAGAGAGAATGATAGCCTATTTGAAGAAGGTACAGCAGCTGTTCTTAACATTCAGCACGTATGACATACAGCTTCTTCCTCGTATTAAAAACACCCGGGCAGATGGACTCGCTAAGCTCGCTTCAATAAAGGATGCAGAGTTATTAAAAGTAGTTCCCGTGGAATTTCTCATCTCACCAAGCATCGAGGACGAACCCCAAGTGATTATGCCAGTCGATGAAGAACCATCGTGGATGGACCCCATAATCCGATATATACAAAGCGGCGATCTCCCTGAAGATAAAGATGAAGCAAGACGGCTTCGCATGAAAGCAGCTCGCTACATCATCTAGGATGAGCAACTTTATCGAAGGAGTTTCAGCTCGCCGTTATTATTGTGCGTCACTGATCAAAAAGCACACTACATTATGCGGGAAATCCACGAAGGAATATGTGGGAATCATTCTGGGGGGCAGGCGCTCGCGAATAAGATTCTTCGACAGGGGTACTTTTGGCCAACAATGAAGAAGGATACATTGGAATTTGCTAGGAAATGCGACAAACGTCAGCGATTTGC
>JXTB01000148.1:322924-334626 GCA_002914805.1 Parasponia andersonii
ACCACAAGCCATGGACAAACATAGCCTGATAAGCATATTTTTTAAATACCAAATGACCTAAGTAGAGATGGCAGGCATTCGAATATTCGCACGTGTTCTTAAGTTCGAGTCATCTCACTGCAGTGATTAGATGAAAGTATCTTTTATATACATCATGAAAAGTTGTTATGCCCCGGAATTATATGGAGGCTAACACTTTTTATTTGGGAAGAAAGAGGGAAAAAAAAAAAAAAAAAAGAATAAGCGTACTCTTTAGGAAGTACAATTTCATCATCATGATCATCAGGTGGAATCCCTAAGTGAGGCATTCTCAGTTGTATCAAAATGCTGATCCACTACCCTTTGTCTTTCCAAGCATCATATCTTTAGCTTCATTTATTTTAGAAGCAAGGTAATGACTGCCACCGGCATCAGGATGATTTGCAACCATTACTTTTCTATGAGCTTCCTTGACCTTGTGTGGGGGTGTGTTCTCCCTGTTAGAAAGAAAAATTTGCATTCTATTAGAGGAGCAAGGTTTTTTAAGGCTAAGCTTAGACGTCAAAGAAAACTGAAGCAACATAATCTTTTCCATTTTTCCTTTTCCGGGGTTGAAAGGCATTTATTTCATCAACAAATTGTTTTACTGTTTCATTTTTATTAGCGAGCCAGAAATATCTAGAAATGCATTTGTTAGAAATAATCGAAAATTTTATGAAGACCATCTTGAAGAGAAAAAATCCAATTCAAAAGCTCCGATCATCACCATTTACTTGAAATGTAAGAACCGATAAATTGAGTAACAATTCCCTGAAATTTAGAAATCAGAAAGAAATGATATCATTCTCAAACTCATCAATGTTATTCAGAAGCCAAATTCATGCGCGGAAACAGTTCCATTTTCACAGTAACCAAATGCCTTTGAAACTAATCAAAGTTTGAACAACTAATATAACAGGAAAGGAAAAATCTCTTTGGTTTCATTTCTGCACGAACATAAAGAATTACCTTATACTCAGATTAAATATCTTAAATCTATGTTCAAGTCAAGTATATGCCAACCTGATACCAAGAATAAGAGCTGCTTCCCTTTTTGTCATTGTAGGCTGGAAACCACCATCATAGAATTTACGTAGTTTAGGCTTTGGAGGACGTGTCTTAAACGCATGCCAGGCTTGGATACCATATCTACCGGCCAGAGCAGCAGCAGCTACTGCAAGACCAGCCAAAAGTGGTGTACCCTGGTTTACATCTAAAAGTTGATTAATTCTAAATAGCAGCATATAATAATCTCAGAAAATGACACAATAGATTCATATATATTATACACACACACACATATGCGCTGGAGCAAACATTCAATCATCTTTTCAAGTTTCAGGCCGCTTCAAACATATAAAATATCATGTCGTATCTTAGTCATTTGTTTTGTGTACACCAGCATAAGATTAATGATGATTTAAAGCATTCTCAGATTGGTTTCAACACTAACCACCATGCCCCAGAAACAAGGACTACCATTCATAGCTAATGCATTCTCCCTTAAAACCCATATCTGATATTTATCAGAGCTAGATAAGATTTCCTCGAAACTAAAGTTCTCTGGTCTCTAATGCGATCTACAAGGTAGAGTTTCGGGACGACTAAGATTGGAGGTGAGTGTGGTTACCGATCAGACTATGTCTGCAGCCACAGAACGACTTAAGGTTATGGATCCACAGGTAGAGCACACTCTTAGAAACCCAATGTAGAAGGCTCTAATTTGGAAATAGCAATGCCCAAAACTATGTCACTGTGTCAAGCTCGAGTTGAGCCACTCTAAGACAACAGCCGCTACTCTACCAGTTTCCTTCTTCTTTTATGACTCATTTGTACACCAGAGCATTCTTGAACTAAAGAAGAAAATGATTCTCAATCTCATTCAACACAACACCAAAACTAAAACTAAATCAGTATCAAAACACCCTTTTGCCACAAAATCAGGACCATCCAATCATGATCAAAGGCTGTTCTCAGCAAATTGACATGTCAAATTCAGCTCTGGTTTGCAAAAATGAATCTGTTATAGGACTAGATAAACATTCAGACCAAGACTGTGTTTGGTGGCACCTACTCAAATTCTCATGAACTGTTNAAACACATTTAAAAATTAACTTGAAAAGTAATTAATTAAAGCATGAATTAATATGCTCCGCTCACCATTTCCGTGAAATTTCGGGCTCTGAATCGAGGATTCGATTTCGGGGTTTCATTCAGAGTTTCTCGAAGCTTTTTGCCTCGTCGTGGTGATGGAAGAAATGATCGGTTTGGCTCTAATCCTCTTCGTCTAATGTCCTTGACCAATTATATAACGCCGCGTCGGCATTGTACCGTTTGCTCATTGTTTTTAGGCTCAATTACCCCTTTGTCCCCCGACTTTTGCTTGGTGTTACACTTTTGTTCATGGATAACTGAGTTTGGCATTTTTTTATACCCCAAATTGGCAAAAATAGACTCCCAAATGTGAACAGAATTGATAGAAGTTATTTGGTTTTAAAACCCGTTAATAAGCCTTATAACAACAAGCCTGGGTGTTATTAACATGAGAAGTTCTAAATCCATCGTGCATTGAACAAGGACATTTATAATTTTAATTTTACAATTTTATCCATACTTAGAATCACCAAATAGGAAAATTTAAAAGTTAAACTATACTCATTATGTTTATACAGTAAGAATCCTCAATATACAAGGAAAAAAATGAAAAAAATGAAAAAAAAATAGAACCTATGGAATTTTTTAAACCCTAAAAGTAAGTTATTATTTAAATTCTTCAAAATCATGACCCATAAATTAACAATAGATCAATAATACATTGATGAATAATTTTCAAATGCAGGAGAAGAGATTAACGTGAGTGTTATAGTTTTTTTTTAATAGTGTACATTAAGTCTTTCATTTGGGATATTAATTTTTTCATGGACGATTATATTCTTATAAGTTTGACCCTACAAATATGATGTAAAACAATAATCCATAATCTATCTTTTTTTTATTTATTTATTTGATGGTTTTGTCGGGGATTTGAGGCTTACATTAATAATTGAACTAGAGATATAAAGTGATCGACCATGTTCGATCCACATTTGATAAGTTTACATGGATTTTGTATTGAGTCTAAACTTGGCTCATCTAAAATATGGGTCGGATCGGACAGACTCATATTCTTATTAAAGGGCCCAACATGACTCATAGTCCCATCCCATATTTTAGGCGAACTTAAACGGGTCATGCCTAAGTGAATTTTACCAATGCGAGTTGAATATGGGTCATAATGTGGACCTATTTTTGTTGTTATTTTATATTTTAAAATATCAAATATAAGCCTAAAACTCATTCATATTCTTTTAAATTTTGAATAAATTAAAAAATATTAAAAAATAATATTAAAACCATATAAATGAAAATATTTAATTAATATTTTTAAAAATTTTCACATTATGTAAATCTTAGTCATGATATATATATAAAGACTAAATATGAGCTTAATATGGACCGGACTCGACTGGGCCTATGGGGACTATGACCAAAGTTTACATAATGTGAACCTGAGCTAAGTATTGTATATTTTTTTTTGGAACGTGGGATAACTCACAAAGTCCGACCCACGTTAACATCTAAATTGAACTTATTATCCATAGTAAGTAAATATACCAAAATTTGAGAAAAGAAATTAAGACTAGAAAAAAAAAAAAAACCCAAAATTTGTTAAACTGAATAAAACTTGATTAATTTTTTGTTATTTCTATTATTTTCTTTTGAGTAAATTTGTTTCCAACATTAGTACAAAATAAGGGATGTACGCAAAATGGGTATGTTTGGAGTACAAAGAATATATAAAGAAAAAAACAAAATTTTATAAAACTATTATATGATGTAAAAAGAGATTGATTATACATACTCCAATTGTTGATGCATTTAGACTTTCCTTATTAATATAGAAAACAATATATATATATATATATCATTTTAATTAAGTTAAATAATGTAAAATCATTTATTAATTATCAGCATGAAAGTATGAAATCAACAATCTATACTGAATTTGAGAGTATCATGCAGGCCCTTACTGGTATATTTATTAGCTATAATAATTATGATTTCACTAAATTTCAGCATTCTCATTACCATATTGTGGCCAAAACCTAAATACTACCTAGCTTGCCTTATACAGTAAAGCATGGGTAAGGTTAAAATTTAAAATAAAATCAAAAAGACCAAAAAGTAGGTTCTTTGCTTTGAGAAGTAAAAAAGAACAGAAGTATCAAATGAAAGCTTCTCAGAACCACACAGAAATTTAGATGTCCCTTACTTAACTTAGAAGAACAGTAACAGAAAAGAATAATAAATAAATAAATCCAACAACTTAACTTCAATTACAAGAAACAAATGAAAGTTCTACCAAATTCTAAGAAGTGGTCAAGCAAGTTCAAAGACAAACCCGCCCCAAAATAGTTAATTAGCATTTATAAGCACTATGTTTTCCTTGGCAGACTCGTGAACAACTCCATAGAAGCTTTAACAACAATACCAAGAGCATCAATTACAACAGGACTACAACATGTTGAAACAGTTAAACCTGTGTTACATTCAACAAACATCAACCCCCCAAACCAATCTTGGAACCAGTGACAAACAACATTTAGCAAGTATTTGAGAAAAAGACAAAGGAAATATTGTTGATATTGCTGATGAAGATGACAATAAACAAAATGATAAACCATTTTTATTCTCCTTTCCTCATCCAACTTCTTTTGATACCGACAATGAAAACAAAGATTAAAGCCTTAATTTTTTTTTTCTTTTATTCAATCTCCTTCACTTTTGATGATTACTTCTTTGTCAACCACTACCTGTTGCCTCCACCATTGCTCATTTTCTCCTCCATGTGTACTCCAATCTCCTTAATAGTGCCAGTGTCAATCTTGGGTGGACCGGAGTGCCTCCTAGATACGGCTGGCGAACCAGCAAAAGAGAGCCGCTTCTTTGCAGAAGACACTGATCCTTTATCCGGCGTGCCAATTTTCTCAAAGCATAGAGGGCTTGGCAAGCGGGATTTGGCCTTTGCTGACTGGGTTGGTGCCATGTAACTTGGAACAGCAGGCGAGCTTGCAAGGCTCTCATTGTCTGTCACTGAAGACCCTGCTATGCTATGCCTTCGATACCTCCCTGATCGCACGCTGAACATGCTCCTCAAGTCCTCATCCCCGCCCCATCCATTTCCCATTGGGATTTTCCCTGTTAAGGATGACAATGATGGTGCATTGGACAGTGGGGTTGAAGGGGACTGGCGACTAGGTTGTTGGTCTCTTGATTTTTGAGCAGTAGGGGAAGGTTTGTTATCGTGGCTAAGAGTGCGCCGGTGATAAGCTTTCATGATCTCTCCAACGGACATGGTATTGCTTGCTACACTCTTTATGGAAGCACGGTCATGATAATCTAATGTGCTTCGGCTCTCCCATGGCCGAGCCGCCATCCATCGTTCCAACCAACTCCAACCCCAGTGGGGATTATTGGGATCCATGAATGTAGGATTTGCTGATTTCGATGAGTTCTTCAGTGTTTGCTATAAGACAGTGTTGTCCAGGCAAAGTTGAAAGTAAGATCTTAGAAACTAAAGACACAAATTACTTCTAACTTCCATAGTAGTTCAACGTAAAATAACGAAGAAAAATAGCAGCAAGTAACAAATAAAGAGATATGACATATTAGACCACAGTAACTTGCATGCTTCTGAAAATGCAGTCATAAAGTCTGTAATAAAAAATTATGAACATGTACAATCTCAGACTCACTTAAAAAACTACTTCAGGTTGGTCAAAACACTAAAAAGTAACAATATTCTATGGATAGTAGAAGCAAATCAAGGCAATTTCTTGAATGTGCACTTATACTAGCATACTAAAACTCAAATTTTTATTTGTAGCCAACAGGTGGTCATCTCTGAGTCATTATTTATGACAAAATCTCTCTTCAAACATTCAAATTTGTGAAAAAAAGATGTTAACTGATAACTGAATTCCAGAACTCATCAAACTTTTGTATTAGTTTTTGAAATGGACAGACTATAGAGGCTTGCTACTTCAGAATCACATGAGATTCACAGATGGCAGCAAAAGCTTATCTGAAGTTCTCTAGTAATCTATAAAGTAAAAGTATATGGTACCTGGTGAGAAAATGCATAAGCCAATGCCCTTTCCCTTCTCATAGCCGCCTCCTGTTTGCTTAGAAGTCTTGCTTCAATTTGTTCCTTAGATTGAAAGCTGTCATCCCATTCTTCTCCCATCTGTTTCAAAAAAGTAATATATCAATCAACTCGAGGATATTTTTTTATGAAAATAAAAATAGGTTAAAATTTTAAGTTGATGTCCACCACTCAAATAGATACCAGAACATTTTGACAGAAGGCGATACAAAAAACCTGTACAGACAAACACCATTTAATGGAGAAACTTACAGAAGCTCTCAACTTCTCAAGCTCATTTTCTCTTTTCTGCTGGAGCTGCCACTGAAGGGCCTGATTCTCCTCAGACATTCTAATTCTCCTCGCACGAATCTGAGACTGCACACGAGCAAGAGCCTGCATGCAGCGTAATGTGGTGGTGGCTTGCCTTTTGACAGATTGCCCTTGTATCAATGATTTCAACCTCACCAAGCCTCTCAAAGCCCTCAATGCTCTCCTTGCCTGTAAATCACAACCAATAGCAGAAAAAACTGTTTATTACCTACAGCCATATTGCAGAGCAAACGGTAATCTGAATTGAAATAATGGTACTAGATCGTTATTTACAGCTTTCAAAATTAAGCAGAAATAAAGCAGAAACTACTTTTCTGCATGCTGGCAAGAGTCAACGCTTATCAACACTACAGAAATTGATACAAAAATGCAAATAATTGGAGTTAGTCCACTTACATACAAACAATTAATGCCAGTGCTAGATATTCAGACTTTTTTCATATGAGGAACATCAATTGAAATGGACTGAAAAAAAAAAAAAAGAAGAAGAAGAAGAAGAATGAAAATTTTATTCCTGCAATTGAGTTGGTTATAAGAAACTCAAAATGCTACACATATTTTAAAGTTTGATGTTTAAACAGTAAAACTGGTGAAAAATTATAAGATTGTCCATATGTTTTCACATCTGTTGAAATTACAAATCCACTTAGAACTTATTCGACTCAACTCTTCAAAGTAGACCTTTTCAGCTGGTAATTTTTATTTAAGAATTTCTCTAGCTAAAAGTATAAAAGTAACTAGACAGAACAAGACTTCTGGATATAAATAAAGCCATCAAATATGGACATACTAAGTACCCCCGGAAAGCTGTCTGAATCTTGATAGCTGCAATCTCCTCTTTGGGCAATCCATAATACCGAGGCACGGCGGTGAGACGAACAACCTCTGCAGCAGCCTGAGCAGCGGCAACAGCCGCCTCTGCAGCCGCGGCAGTGGCAAGCGCCACAGAGTAAGCATGCTTGCTCTGTTCATTCTCAATCTCAGCTAATTTGACGTCTTGTACTGGAGGAGGAGGAGGGGCAGGAGGAACAACAGGCAACACAGTTTCTTCGGTTGAAGAAACCACATCCGCATTGCTGCTCTTCCCAAACCATTTCTTCTTTGATTTTCGGGTTTTCTGATATAAAAATTAGCAACTTTCTTTTAGGTTAAAAAGATCTATATACTTGCAACAGAAAATTCTCTCTAAAATAAATAAATACATTTTATCATAACAAGGAAAAATCTTTTCAGACCTGATCTTTCTTTTCCTTGGGTTCTGGACTGAGAGCTTTCTTCACTGCAGCAAACCAATTCCCTTTCTTCCCCATTTCCTAGTCACTCATCTGAGAAAATCCGAAGGAAACTACAAAATGTCAGACTTGAATGAATGAAATTAGAGAAAATTTTTGTCGCATGCACTGTAGTCTGAAAATTCAAAACAAAAAGAAGAATCTTTAAATATAAAGAGAGCACAAACCCGGAAAGCCTATACAACCAATAAGATCAAAACTTAAACCACAACAAAGTCAGAACTATAACAGAAAATTTATACTCATGAATATTGATCTAAAACAAACATAACCAATAAACATAATACAGTAACTCATTCATTTAATGACGGAAATGAAAATTTGATAACTGAAAAAAAAATAGGAAACCGCCACTCCAATAGAGAAAAAATACGAAGAGAAGGAAACTTGTTTAACAAATCCATTAATCCAACGAATAAATGAGCCAAAACCCAGTTGACAAAATTGAATAATCATCACAAAAACCATACAAATTCTCAACAAACAGTAAATGTAGAGGAGACCCAGTTGAGAAAACGGACAAAAAATGAGAACCCAAAAGAGCCAAAATGCATCAGAAGCAAAATGCCAAATTGCCCAAATCAATAGAAAACATTCTCCTCACCTCTCTATGAAGTCCCAGTTCCCTGTAAAAAGCACAGAAACTCTCTTATCTTCTCCTACAAATTAGATTACAGAAAAGAAAGTCTGATGAGCACGAGGCTTCTGTGAATAAAGGTAGAGAGAGAGAGAGAGAGAAGGAATGGGGACCAGGGGCAGATCTTGGCAAGGAGAGAAGCTTCAACGTTAGGAAAACGGCATAATATGTTAGAAGAGGAGGAATTGGGATTTTTGGTTTTGGTGGGTTATGAGTTAAGGAAGGAAAAACGAAATGGATGGGCACTAGTGATCTCGAATTCATTCATTTCTAAATTAGCAACAAACCAAAAAACAAAAACACCGTATGCCTACATATAACAATTTAAGTAATTCCAACAACAACAAAAACACACCAAACCTTTGCTGTCTTTGTCTTACCGTTTTTACTTTTTCAGAAAAGAAACCAGTACCGGCAGCAGTTAATTAATGGGTTAGGATCTGTTATTGGCGTGCGTATTAGGTGTTTGGTGCTCCACCACTCACACGTGCCACGTGACTCCATTGATGCATATTTGAGAACTATATGAACAGGAAAACCGAGAATTTGTCCTTTGAGGTCGACGATCTGTCGTACTAAATTAGTTTGATAAGTACATGCATTGATAGTAATTATATGATTTGCATATTACTATCAATGCCTGTAACTTTGAAAATTAGAGATTTTGGCTAATGTTCTATGAGAGAGATAACCGATTAAGCATTTTCGACTTTACTTTGGAGAAGAGGATAACACCAATGCCTCTATTGTTTTTTTATTTTTTATTTTTGATAACCCACCAATGCCTCTGTTATGCATGTTTCCTAATAGATTGTTGGATCTTCATTTAATTTAATTTAAAGCCAATTTCCAAACGGAGAGACCAAATGACTCTTACTCCGTTTTCTTTCCAATTGCATCCAAAAAAAGAAAGAAACTTTCACAATGGAAGACAATAACTAACTCAATGGAGACGAATAAAGTGCAATATTCTTTGTTAGTTGTTACTTGTAATCCAATTTTGAAGATTTATACAATTTTGCTGTCATTCAATGCTATTTTTATTTTTTTTTAAGAGAGAGCGACAATGCTATCTATTACAAAATTGACTAACCAGGCAATAAATTATCATTTATTTGATCAAAGCACGAGAGGATAACAATACTGGTATCGGTCCAGCTTCTCACCAGATAATCTTCTTAATTATTATTATTATTATTATTTTGGTTTGATAACTGAAAAGTCAATTACTTATTTATCTCTTTTCCAAAAAGATACTTATTTTATCCAATTTCAATCTTTTATTAGCAAACGAAGTTCTTTTTATTTTAAGGACTGAAGCTTTTTTTTTTTTTTTTTTTTTGTTTCTTTATGGATTTAATACAGTGTTACACTTTTTATGACATATCACATGACTAATCTAATTTTAATATTTTATATTTAACAACGAAATTATTTATCTATCTCGCACTTGAACTGGCAAAAGCTGACGCAATACCTCTCTAATTAACAAATTGTTTAATGGATTAAATACATTACATTTCTGTAACGAATATTGTGAGTATCTTTTATATACCAAAAAAAAAAAACGACAAAAAAAGTAAAGAACATATATTGTGAGTAATGTTAAGAACTAACGCATACCAATAAAAATGTAAATCACCCAATAGAGTCATAGAGTTTTTTTCTTTTTTTTTCAGTGGAAGTGAACCATAGAGTTGATATATCCTTTTTTACCATATAATTATATGAGTTAATACAACATTACAAACTTCATGCATATCTCACATGTAACCTTAAAACGTTATTACTTATTAGTCACCTCAAAATGTAAATTAAACTATTTTTCGTCTCTTGAAAGATTTTATGAGACAAAAATACATAATTTGTTGGTTTAACAAAATAATTTAAAATTATATAGGTAGTTTATAGGAAAAAATAACTGTATTATTTGTCTAAAGAAAATAAAAGGAGTTACTACACAAAATGGCGCGTAGGAATAAGATCATGCTGTTTTAGCGTGAGCAGAACTCAAACTCAATAATAATCCACTAAAAAAAATAATAATAATAAGCTAATATATTTCTGATGCCACGTTGGATGCTTTAAAAGAGATGGGGCACGCCTTTCGGTGGTGGTATTAATGACATCACGTGGGTTACCTTTATTTGCTCGTCAAAGTGATGGTGGTTGAGATTTACTATGAAGCGGCGAGGCTCAGTTTCTTATCATGAGCCTCGTTTTCCTACGTGAGTTGGGTTTTCATACTCAAGGGGCTATTAATGCCTACAGAAAATAAAAAAGATTAGTTCATAAATATTAGGGTAAATAGCACCGTTGGTCCATAATATTTTACCAATTTAGTATATTGGTCTCCAACTCTTATTCCTAGCATTTCAGTACCTAATATTTTTCTTTATTAGTATTTTAGTTTTTTTAAAATATTTGTTCCAAAATTCTATTAAATCTTATTCCTAGCATTCTGGTACCTAATATTTTTCTTTATTAGCATTTTAGTTTTTTTAAAATATTTTATCTAAAATTCTATTAAAATTTAGTTAAATAAGAGAAATTTTATATCATTGATCCTTATTATTATAACTATTTAATAATTTGATCCCTAATAATATTTTTTGAAATATCTCTTAACTCTATTGCACTCACCAATCTTATGAAATTTTTTATCCAAAACAACAATTTATAGATCAAGTGAGATTGTATAATAAAAGGAGAAAATAATAATAATTCAATGAATTACACATATTAGCCAATTATCATTTATTTGCAATGCTATTTTTCTACTCATGATACTATCTAATGATGTTGTCTAAAAACATTTTTGGAAAATTAAAAGTCAAAGGCATGTATAAAAGAAATAGTTCATTTGATAATTGTTATATGTAAGTTTTCGTCAATCACATAACCAGCTCGTGGAGGATAATATAAAGCTCGCAGCTCACAACTCACAGCAAGGATCAGCTAGTAAATAAGCATAAGCTTTCAGACATCAGCACAAACAGCTCGCAACATGTAGCTGTTAAAACAGCATATAGGCAACATATAATGATGTATGTATATAACAAGCTTTTATATATATACATATATATATATATATATATATATATATATATATATATAAGGGTACCAATTCAGTAGGTATTTTTTTTTTTTTACCTATACATAGGTATCAATTTGGCCAATAAAAATTTAGCATGCACATTTTTTTATTGTAAAAAGTAGGAGAGAGAAAGAGCATTAA
>JXTB01000148.1:338973-358393 GCA_002914805.1 Parasponia andersonii
AAATTCTCCTCCACAAGAATTCCATACGAAGAATAATAGTAATAACAAAGCAGCAGAGCAATATATTTATTCAAACAACTAGAATTATATATATTGCAGATATGAGCATAAAGAATTTAACAAATAAATTCTAACATGCAACCTAGCGTAAAGAATTTAATTAAATAAATTCTAACATGCAACCTAGCAAAAACCTTATATAAAGCAATGATTCAGTTTTAAGATTGTCACACCGGTTGTAGCATGCAATATATAAGGTTACAAACGTTTATAATAAATTTTTTTGATAAATAATGTTACCGAAATATTATGCTCCAACTTTGAGTAGAATTTCGGTAGCACTTCAAAACAAAAGATTGTTGACCGTCGAGGGCTGTGTTCCACACAGAGTCCTTAAAACTGATTCGCTCCCTCCACCAGAATGCTTGAGGATTTGCAAGCGTCAGTCTCCCAGGATACAACGACGAAGAGCAGCAGGTGAAGCACCAACACCTCCACTCTACGAACTGGATAGCTTTGAACTCAAACACACTAGAACTCTAGCTAGAAAAACTGAGGAACTCAAGAACACTTGAGAGAGAATGGGAAAGAGAAGAAGGCTTCTGTTTCTTTGTTTTTGGTGTGTGGAATGAGGAGGGGAAGCTCACATTTTATAGTCTCCAAGGAGGGACTTGGTAGCAAAACCAGAAAAATTTTCCATTAATCTCAAAACGTTTTCCAGAAACTAGAAAGGTTTCTGTTACTAACGTTTCATTAAACTGTGTAATAACATCCAAACGTTCAGTTCATTCTGGTTCATAATGGAAAGAAGAAAAAAAAATATTAGGCCACAACAAAAGGTTGGGCTTACTATGGTCCAAGTTTCGGCCCGGCATTCGTGTCCGCAGGTGCGGGCACACACGAGCCCATGCAAATTCAGGCCCAACCCCGAAGATTTGCACCCCCCCTGCGCGCGTCTGAGAAAGAATCTGTGGTTGTTATTCTAACCACTATCACAAAACAAGGTTCTATATAAACCACTTGCACCATGCATTTCCCACCAATGTGGGATTATAATATTTTCCTTTCATTTTCCATTTCAATGGTGCACTTTTGAGCAACAATTTCTCATTCATCCGTGCACCATTTTGAGCGTGTGAATATACGAAATCGATGTCCTCGCAGAGGAGAACAAGAATTCACTAAGATCTTTCATCAACAAAATGTGGATCCCACTCAATTTTTAGCTTCAAAATAGTCCATGAAAATGGGTTTCATAACAAATTTTAATCTTTAAAATCCACTTGGGCTTCCAAGCCCAAGCTAAGCTCAAATTGTTTCCTTAACCCATTTTTCCAACAATTACAATAACTAATTGAATAAAAATTTATACTATTTATCTATTAAATTTTCATTTAACTAAAAACATATTCTTAAAAAAAAAAGATAACTAATTATTTATGTAAACAAAGTAATATAGCTAAGTTGAAAATTTTATAAATTGTCCTTGTTTTTTATTATTATAAAAAATACCTAATTGTTTACATATAAAAAAATCATATATTTATAAATTTTTTTTTGTTTATCACTTTATACCGATGGTTTCATTATTGTCACTTTTTATTTTGGGAGATGTTATTGTAATTTTGATGAATTAGATACTGTTTTTTTTCTTCAAAAGATTGATAGATGTAGATATATAAAATGGGCCGACCTTACACAGAACCGGACTTAAGCCCGACCCACATGCCCAACTCATATTTTATATGGGCCTAAGTGGACTCTGTTTACACGAGCTAAATATGAGCCAAAAAAACGCGTTTAATTTTGTTGTTATTCTATACTTTAAAATATCTTATATGTATTGACTAAAATATGAGCTTAAAACTCATTCATATTATTTTAAAATTTGAAAAAATTAAAAATAAACAAAAATAAGTAAATAGATAATATTAAAAGTATATAAATGAAAATATTTAATGAAAATATTTTAAAATTTTAAGTGAAAAAAATATTTAAAATTATATATAAAATCACTAAATATGAGTCGAACCGATGAGTTTGTTGTTAAGGCCTAGCCTGGTCCATACCATATGTACCGGGACAGTCCAGATCTATATTAATATAGGCCGAATCGGACTAATATCGTATTTTTTTTTAGAATGTGGGGTAACCCACGTTAACAACTCTAGATAGAAGTAATATTGTTACTTAGAAATATAAATACTAAAAAAATACACACCAAATTACTAAATAATTGAAACAATAAGGATCAATGGCATAAATATTTTTCATTCAAATGAATTCTAATAGAATTTCAGATGAAATATATCAAAAAAGCTCATAATATTATGTGCTTCTACTGTCATCACTACCTTAACCACTTTGCTAACACTATCGATTATGATTCTAAATGTGGCTCATTCTTTCTCCTCTTTTAAACTATGGTTTTGAATTGCCAATCACCAATATTTCAACTGGTGATTTTAGTTTCTTCTTCTTTATTCACTTTGATATAAGCGAAATTTATTTACCACGATCGAAATTCGAGGACAATTTCAGAATTTCAAAATTTTCATTAAATGAAAAGTCCTAATATTATGAATGATTTATACTTTGTTGATTATTTCATCACATATTTTAAAAAATGGTTAAAATTGATAATACCTAATGTACTTAGTAGCTCCGGTTTAACTTTTGCATAATAAAAATTAAGGTTTTCAAGTGAGAATCTTGTAAAAGTTTCAAAAATTCCAGTACAAGTTTATGATCACCTAAAGAGAATATTTTGTAAGAATTTCAAATTTCAATTGTTAGAGAGTTGCGGGGGGAAAAAAAAAGGAAATAAATAAAACCAATGAAATATTTACGATATTTTCCCATAAAGCTTTATCGAGAACATATAATTATTTGAAAGCCCCGTCGGTTTGATTAGACTTTAGAGCATTAATGAAGCTGGTACAAGCTTTGGAGGCTAGTGTGTTGTAATTTGGCTGTTGTCCTTCTGTAAGCTCAGTGGCTCAGGTGCTCAATCTGAGTATCCCTTCTTACCAAATATTTAACGAACTTCTGAACAACTAGATATGGACCACTTTGTAGGTGAGGCCCACATGATAATTTATATGTACATATTGGAATAGATAAATAGAACATCATGTGAGGATATCCCCGAGTCTTTGTCTATGTGACGATCTTATTTATTTTCTTTCACCAAAAAAAAAAAAAAAAATCTTACTTATTTTTTTCTTTTTTGGCCCGAAGAGTGATGATCTTCTTTAAGAATAGTGTGACATCATATGCAAGGCATGAAATTATACCAAGAAGTTATACATAATGTTGTGGTATGTTTTTTTTTTTATCAATTATATATATTATGTTGTCCTATGTGGAAAAAATATAAGTGATTAAAAAGTATGTCTTATTTTTTAGAGTAATTTTTTTAAAAGGAATTTTTAGTGTAAATTTTGTTTATCTTTAACATTACTTATAAAATAATATAAATATATAAAGACATACATAAATATGACAAATGATAATATTTTAATATTCCGCGTTGGTGTGATCAAGTTGCTCATAGGCTTGATATCAACTTGTAAAAAAAATTGCAGATGTTTATGTAATTTTAAATATATTTTTTATTTGTATAAAATTATATTTTTATATTTTAAATATTGACAAATTAGTATATTCTGTATACAAATAAAGTGATTCATGTTAACTGAGGAATTTTTAACGGCTTTGAGTTGGTTTCTTCCTTTAGTTTTTATAGATCGTTTTCTAGGAATTGTAGTTATTATAGAGTCAGTAGTGATTTTAGATGACCCAGATGCTTTGTACTTGATAGGTTCTTTGATGGTATGGTTACTTGCTCAGATGTTTATGTTTCTCTTTCTGATTCTCTAGTTATATGTTTTTATGGAAAATAGATTTGGTCTCCCTTCATTCCTCCTTCGAAGTCGGTTTTACTCTGGTGAACTCTTCATAATTAACTTCATATTGCTTCTTCTTTAGTGAGGAGGGCTATCAACTTCCATCTTGCTGTTATTTTTGTCATTCCTGAGTAGAGAATTCATCACATTTGTTCCTTTATTATCCTTTTGCCATGTAGCTTTGGTCTACATTCTCCTTTTTATTTCACAATCTAGTCTTTCTCGAAGTTTCTGTGAGGAATCTTTGGGATAGAGCTTAACTTTGTTCATTTAGCCCACAACTTCAAACTATCTAGAATATTGGTTTGGTCTCTATTTTTTGAATTATATGGTATCTTCAGAATTTAGCTATTTTTGAAGATAAAAAAGTCATCTATATCTTCAACATTTTGTTCTTTTATGACATTTTATTAGAGAGGCTAAGTCTTTCGTTTCATGCTCTATGTTTAACTATATGACAAAGCTTTTGATTTTACTAGAGTTTTAGGTCAAAAGTAGGACTCAAAAGGTACCCATCATTATTGAAGTTATATGGAGACTTCCTTCTTTGTCTTGTATCAAGGTCCACACTGACAGTTCTGCTTATGGCGCACTAAGTCCTTCTGGGTACTCATGGGTGTTTTAGACTCATAAAGGGTTTATTCGCGAATGTTTCTTTATTTATTTAGGAGTTAGTTATGCTTTTGAGGTAAAATTAACAATAATGATTAATGCGATTAAATTTTCCTGGAAATATGGTTGGAAACGTACTTGGTTAAAGAATGATTCAGTATATGTGGTTTATCCTCTACTGGGCCGTTCTCTTAAAATTCTTTTTCGTTGGAGACCAGCTTAGTGTATGGCTTTGGGGGATATTGCTAATACGAATTTTGTGGTCACTCTTATCGATTGTGAGAGTAATTGTGTAGCTGATTCATTGGCTTCTCGTACTACTTCTTTTATTTGTACTACTTCTTTTATTTGTCTTACTTAGTAGTAGTCTGCTCCGTCTTTTATTTATTCTTTTGCTTACGACGATTGTATTGTGAAACATAGTTGTTAGTTTCGTTGATTTTATTTCTTTTTCGTTAAATATGTCTCCAGAGGTTAAGTTTCTTTTAATAAATTTTTCCTTGTACCATTGAGGTTCGTTCAAAAAGATGATTAATGCTAACTGTTTTAAGTTATTTTTAATAGATTTTTTTATTAGTCAGTAAAAATAAGGTATGCTTGACTATAATTATTTGTTTAGTTAGAAATTAATTTGTTAGTCAATTTATATATAAAATGTATTAACTTACCGAGATTTAAAATGTGAAAATATAATCT
The DNA here is from genome assembly GCA_002914805.1 of Parasponia andersonii. Taxonomy (NCBI): domain Eukaryota; kingdom Viridiplantae; phylum Streptophyta; class Magnoliopsida; order Rosales; family Cannabaceae; genus Trema; species Trema andersonii. The sequence continues at coordinate 344,190 of JXTB01000148.1, forward strand.
TTACACAAGCTAATATATGTTTTTTTATTTTCATAAAGTTTTTTTTTTTGTCTTTTTTTTTTTTTTTTTTTTTTTTTTTTTTTTTTTTGGTAGATAACCCTTAATATAATATGTAAACATGAAAGAATTTAAACTTGATGACCTTTAGTATCTAAGTGGATATCATACTAAAATGTAGTTCACAATCTTAAATTACTGCAAGTCATTTTTTATTTTGTAGAATGCAAACATTACTTATACTTTGAAGAGTAGTTTGGCTTGATTTAGTCACTGCACAGATATATTGCTCGAGAATGTAAGTGTCTGGCGCTTAATTTTAACATTCTCGAAGGAGATTCGTGATAGATTATTCTAAATCATCGTTTAAAAAAAAAAAAGTTCAATATATTTACGTACACTCAATCTTGAGAAGAGCATATCATGGGTTATATATGGTTAAAAGTTACATCATTATGATGTACTTAATAGCACGTGCGATACCAACTGTGTATAATATGATCATAATTGTGTTATTACATTAAAACATTATAATTCACGTGCATATGCACTTCAAAACAAATAAATTAATCCTGAACCAAATCAAATACAAAAAAGTTCTTGCATAAAAAAGAAAAGTCATGGCTAACATGCTAACACAGTTAATTAGTTGCAATTCTTTTTTGGAAATCGTTAATGACAATATTTACTAATGATTTTTGCCGCACTCACATTTGCTCTCGTGTACCTCTTTTTTTTTTTTTTTTTTTTTTTTTTTTGTAGAAAAGAGGTTTAGTAACTAGTCTTTTTCAGTATTATTATTGTGCAACTAGTGCTTTTAAGTTATAAACTTAATTTAAAAACCATAATTTCCTCTATTAATTATAACTCGACACAATTGTTGGATCAGCCTTAACTTTGCTCGACAATTTTAGAATTTTATGATGAAAAAGATGAGAAAAACAAACAACGATATTAAAAATTTGTTGTTACAACGACCATTTCTTGTATGCTTATCAAATATAGTTAATGATCCAATTAATTGTACAAGGCGGATTGCAGAAAACTATAATATAGATATTGTTGATGGGGGTTTTGTCAACAATGAATTTAGGAAATTGTAAGATGTGGCTTGTGTGTAAAAAAAAGTTAATAAAATCAAAGCAAATAAGGAAACAAGAATTTTATAGTAGTTCGGCTCTAAAAAAGATGAGCCTACGTCTACTGTTCTTCACTATTTTCTGGAGAATTATAAGAGTTTTTTTATGTCTCAAGGTGAGAATCCCCAGAGAAAGAATACAGAGTGTAACCCAGAAGTTTTTACATCAATACTGAGCTCTCTTCATATAGGTGAGGGTGACTCATTATTTCCCAATTATGAAAACGGGTAAGTGTGTAATCATAAATTACAATTCGAATAATAATATAATTGGGTAACAATTTAAATGGAATGATTGATCGATCTCCATTCAAAAACTTGTTTCTCTTTCTTTGTAGATTACCCGCTTGATGAAGCTTGATCTAGTTTCCTTTTCATACTGGTCGTACTTAACTTATTCGGAGGAGGTCGCACTTCAATCAGAAAAATTCTCATGTAACCTGACGCGTTTCAACTTGGTCGTTAACTTTCCCTTTTTGGCATTGGCCAACATATAAATTTTAGACCGCACAATAATTGCCCCTTAGCTCTATTAGTTCTTTAGGACAAAATGGAGCTTCCTTCTCTGATAAGTGCGAGTTTAAGAATACGATATAATGATATAATCTTGAAACCCTATAAGAGTCGCAAATTCTGAAATCTTATTTTTTCAGAATCACGCATACTTTTTCCTGACAGACGTAATCACGCATCACATTTTCTTAGGAGATTAGCAAAACTCGAGGAGACTTCTCGGTTTTTCGAGTAGACGCGATGATAGTAATGACGCAAGCTATCGTTTCAAATCGAGATATTTCAAATTTCGAAGAAATACTCATTTAATTTCGAAAATTAACTCCCGCGTTAATTTCAGCCATTAGATCCGAAAATTAAATTCCTTGATCTACGGCTATATTTTGATGATGCTTGAGATATATATATATATATATCAAGAATCTATCCGTCTCTTCTTCAAAACTCGAACCCTATTGCCTTCTCTTCTTCTTTCATTTCTTCTGAAATCCGAAGCGTCCATAAGACAGAAATTCTCTCAGTGCCCCTCTTCGCTTTTCAGCTCGCACAAATTTATCATCTTCTCTGACAAAGTCATCACCACAATCCTTCAGACAACATCTCAGTTTTTCAATCTTCGAAAAAAGGTTAGCATACATTCTCTCTCTCTTATTTAAATAATTATTGTTCTTTGATTTCCAGAGAACTCTTATTTATAGAGCTTATTTCTAGAAATAGAAAGATGAATCGTAGAGCCTGAATGCCCTGAACATAAACCCATCCCCATATTTAGATGAACTGAAAAATGGGCATATCTCAGAATCTCTTCATTAACTAAATGAATAAATTACTTTTAGACGATTGATAGACGAACCCATAGAATAAATCTAAGATTTGAATTCTTGACATTCGAAAAACAAAACCAGTTGAGTGACAAATTATTGAAGAGTTGCTCGAATAATTTTTGACGAATCCATAGATTGATTAGAAAAAATTTGATGACCAGCTTGTTATCAGTGTAATCCTAGGGTTTGTGTCCCCAAATTGCTCGCATATAGTAAGGATACCTGATGCTCGCATAGGACTAAATACATCCCATGTTTCTCTTTCAGATGTCTAGTAGCGAGGAACTTAGGGAAGGGAATGCATTTTCAGAGGAATCAGCATTCTCCAGTATAAGCATTAGCTCTATAAATCTCGAAGACTATCTTGAGCCATAACCTGAAGTAGAAATAACTAGGACCAGGCAAAGTAGTCCTCGCATATGCGACCTACCTCAAGACCAATGGCCTCAGCACATTAGGAATGCCCTTGCATTCGCAAGGGGTTATAACTATGTGGAAGGAAATTGGTCATATACCGATATAAGGACGAGGTGTACAACAAACAAGCTCGAAAAGATCATATGCGATTACAAAATCGATGTCCCCCTTTGCCTACCCATAGAGTTTAATCAACCATACATACCTCCTCGTGGAACCGCCTTATTCTCAGATGCAGTTCTTAGATGTGGTGTCCACCTTCCATTCATCCATATATCAAATCGATCGTTGATTATTATGGAGTTGTCCCCTTTCAATTAACCCCAAATACATATAGACACATATTAGGTTTGTACATATTATACCATAAATTACGTCTAGAATCCCCCACACGTGAAGAGTTCACTTGAATCTACCAAGTGAAGTCGAACTCATCAGATTTTGGCTTCTTTTATACGAGCAAGTGGTCGAATCAAGCAATAAAAACTATCCATAGAGTCTGTAATAACATGGGAAAGTGGAAAAATCCATTTTTCACTTTGACTATGCGGATAATGACTTCTTTCAAAACCCCGGTAGGTAACTTTCAGCTTATTACTCTCTATATAAATATATCAATCTGATCGTATTCGTATGTCATCTCAGATAACAGGGAACGTCCAGGACTTTCCTTAAAGCAGCTCACAAGAGTATACAAAATAAACGACTTTCCAATCGAAGAATTTGATTGGAAGAAGCTAGGCAAAACCAAAAACCTGGTCACTTGCGGACTGTTCCCAAAGGGAGCCGCTCTTCCATATTCTGCCAACCGTCCAACTAAACCCTCGAGCTCGAAGAAGAAGCAGAGGAAACAAAAAGAAGTGGGTTCCTCATCTTCTAAACTCAGGAAATGAAAAGCACCTATCTCTCTTACTGTCCCAGAACTACCATCTCTAAAAGCTCCAACGCCGCCAATTTCTCAGTAGCAAGAAGGTAATTTTTCTATTATTCCTTCTCTTTGCCACATTATATACCTCGCATGCTAACTAATCATATTTGTACAAAAATGACAATTGGCAGCGGACTACGAGCACCACCTTCAATATTGGGGTCAATGGCAAAGTCCAAGACACCAGACATCACACCTCCCTCCTTTACAAAAGGGAAAGAGAAGGTCAACACCTCCAAGAAGCGAAAAGTTACCTTCGAGGATGTCCCTATAAGCTCCCCTCCTCCTCAGCCTACTAAAATTGCAAGCCAGCCTGAGCCATCCAAGGAAACAGCCACTTCATCCGGAGGACTGAGCCAGGCCGACAAGGACGAGGAGCTTTTCACACTCTTTTTGCCTACTTCCAGAAAAAGCTGGTTTGAGCATGGCCTTTATTGACCGTTTCACTTCTGAGGAAGGATGGGAGAGGATGAAGCAACGACCAACCAAGGTCGCTTTCAGTGCTGCAATGAGAATGTTAGCAAATGTAAGCATCTTTTATCTCCACTCTTCGACGCACTTTTCTTGTACTGATATATGCTATATTTTCAGATTGTTGCAGCTGCTGTTTTGATGTATGACTTGGTCTTTGAATGTATAGAAAAGGGCAAAAAGGTCGAAGAAATGGCCCAGGCATTTGAAGACTTGGAGAAGACTCGCGAGGAAGAGAAAAACTCCTTCGAGTCAGAGAAGCAGCAGTTGCGCGAGGACCTAGCCAAGGAAAAGCTCGAAAAGGAGAAGCTCGAGGAAAAAATCAAAAAACTTGAGAAGACTATCTTGAGCATCCGGATGCTCTGAAAAAGGCGACAGAAGAGGCGGCTTGCAAAGCTGTAGAAGAGTTTAGGGCCACTGAAGTCAAAAAGCTCAAAGAAAAGGCCAGTGACATCGCCTCGTCAACCATAATATGCAATATGTTCTGCGAGTATTTGGATTTCGACTTTTCCATCCTTGGTGAAGATGTGATCGAGCTTGTCCAGAGCTGGAAGGAAACTGAAGCTGCAACAAAAACTAAAAATGATGGAGCGAGCATATTTGCATAATTATTTTTTAAAATTTTACAAAGTTTTAGACAAATGCGGGCTGGTCCTTTTTGCTTTGTAATTTCCCCCCCAAGTCATTGAAAATACATGGAGATTTACTGATAATAGCGACAAAGTTGTTCTGCATTCCAAGCATGCTCAATCTTTTGTCCACTAGTGCGAGCTAGCTTATAGGTCCTAGGTCGAATGACAGCGTCAATAACATATGGTCCTTCCCAAGAGGGTCCAAATACACTAGCATCGTGCTCTTTATTATTAGGTAGAACTTGTCGAAGAACAAGATCACCAACTTCAAACTCCCTACTCTTGACTTTAGAATTATAATATCGAGCAGTGCGCTGTTGATATGATGCAATCCAAAATTGAGACTACTCGTGTCTTTCTTCCAAAGGATTGAGCTCAATTCTTATTAGTGCATTATTCTGATTTTGCTCGTAAGCATATCGTCGTAGAGAGCTCGTACCAATTTCTACTGGCACCATTGCTTTGTATCCATAAGCTAAAGAGAATGGACTTTCTCCAGTAGTTTTTCGTTGAGTGGTGCGTTAAGCCTATAATACTTCAGGAAGCATTTCTGGCCAAGCTCCTTTGTGCTCTTCCAGCTTTGTCTTTAGGTTTTCGTTTAAGTATCTTATTTATAGCTTCAACCTGCCCATTGGCTTGTGGATGAATAATAGCGGAAAAGCTCTTTTTAATGCCTAAGTTGTCGCAGAAGTTACGAAATTCATCGCAGTCAAATTATTTCCCAATATCAGAAATTATAGTATGTGGTATACTATAACGACAAATTATAGATTTGTAAACAAAATCTATATCTTTTTTACAGAAATGGTACTTAAGACTTTAGCTTCTGTCCACTTAGTGAAATAATCGACTGCGACCACTGCATACTTCAATCCATCTCGTGCCAATAGAAGCATTCCGATAATATTAATTCCCCATACTGCAAATGGCCATGGACTAGTCATTGGAGTTAGAGGAACATGTGGCATTCTAGGAACAGTTGCAAATCGTTGACATTTGTCACACCTCCTAGCGAATTCCATTGTATCCTTCTTTATAATTGGCCAAAGGTACCCTTGTCTGAGAACCTTGTTCGCAAGTGCCTACCCCCCTGAATGATTTCTGCATATTCCTTCGTGAATTTCCCTCATAATGTAGTGTGCTTTTTCTTCATCAACATATAATAATAACGGCGAGCTAAAACTTCTTCGATAAAGCTTCCCATCATAGATGATATAGCGAGCTGCCTTCATTCGAAGTCACTTTACATTGTCTTTGCTTTCAGAAAGATCGCCATTTTATAGATACTTCATTATAGGATCCATCCACGATGGTTTTCTGTCAACTAGCATGGTCACTTGGGGCTCTACTTCGATACTTGGTTTCGCAAGAAATTCAACAAGAACCACCTTTAATAATTCTGTGTCTTTTATTGAAGCGAGCTTAGCTAGAGCATCTACCCAAGTATTCTTAATGCGAGGAAGAAGTTGAATGCTATAAGTAGTAAATGTCGAGAACAGTTGTTGTATCTACTATAAGTAGGCCATCATTCTTCCTCATCTTGCTTGATAATCGTTGATCACTTGACAAACGATCAGCTGGGAATCACTGTATAACTCAATCATCTCGACCTTCATTTCTTGTGCGAGCTTTAGCCTAGCTATCAGTGCTTCATATTCTGCCTCATTGTTCGACGCTGGAAATTCGAAGTGAAGTGCACAATGAATATTATGCCCTTTAGGACTGATTAGTACTAAGCCCGCACCAGCTCCATTCTCGTTTGACGATCCATCGACATAAAGTTTCCACAATCTTGATAAATCTATAACAGGTTTTTCAATCACTTTTGTGGGAAGATTGACATCATACATGAACTCTACAATAAAATCTACGAGAGCTTGACCTTTAATCGTAGTGCGAGGTTGAAAATTGATATCAAATTAACTCAACTCAATGGCCCACTTAAGTAGTCGTCCTAAAGCCTCAGGTTTTTGAAGAACCTATTTTAATGGAAAATTTGTAAAAACTTTGATGAAGTACACATGGAAATAAGGTCGAAGCTTCCTGAATGCGACGATGAGTACTAATGCCAACTTCTCCATCTCTGGGTATCTTGTTTCGGCATCAAGTAATCTTTTACTTATGTAATATACAGGTTGCTGTATATTTTCTTCTTCTCGAATTAACGCAGCACTTGTCGTTTATTTGGAAACAGCGAGATACAAGTATAACTCTTCCCTCGGGTTTGGCTTCGACAAGAGTGGAGGAGAACTCAAGTGTGTTTTTAATTCTTGGAATGCTTGTTCGCATTCTTCTGTCCACTCAAATCTCTTCGAACGCTTAAATACTTCGAAGAATGGTTGGCATTTATCAGTTAATCTAGATACAAATCGACTCAGTGCAGACACTCTTCCTGCCAGGCTCTGCACATCTTTGGGTTTGCGAGGGGATTGCATAACGATTAGTGCTTGTATCTTCTGAAGGTTAGCTTTGATGCCTCGCTGATTAACCATGAACCCCAGGAATTTTCTAAATCCTACTCCGAATGCGCACTTCTGGGGGTTCAGCTTCATCTGATATTTTCGAAGAATTTTGAATATCTCATCAAGGTGCTTGACATGATCTTCAGCTTTCTTCGACTTTATCAACATGTCATCAACATATACCTCCATTGTCTTGCCAATTTGTTTTGCAAACATCATGTTGACAAGATGCTGATAAGTCGCTCCTGCGTTGATGAGTCCGAAGGGCATCTTCTTGTAACAGTACAATCCTCGATCAGTGATGAATGAGGTATGCTCCTCATTTAGCTTGTACATGGGGATTTGATTGTATCTAGAATACACATCTATAAAGCTTAAGAGTTTATGCCTCCACGTTGCATCTACAAGCTGGTCGATTCTTGGAAAAGGAAAACTGTTCTTCGGGCATGCTTTGTTGAGGTCGGTGAAATCGATACAAGTTCTCCACTTCCCATTTAGTTTCTTTACCAAAGCTAGGTTTACAAGCCAGTTCAGATAAAAAGATTCCCTGATGAATCTAATTTCTAGCAACTTCTCTACCTCATCTTTTAATGCGCCGTAGTGTTCTGGATTCATGGCTCTTCTTTTCTGCCGTACAGTCTTTTTTTGTTGTATCTATGTTAAGGCAATAACTCATGATATTCGGATCAATCCCCACCATGTCCGAATGTCGTCAAGTGAAAATATCCAAGTTTGATTTTAGAAAAGCAACCAAAGAAGCTCACATAGGTTCTTGAAGCTTCACTCCGATTTTTAGAACCTTCAAAGACCTGTCAATCAACAAATCTTCCAAGTTTTCTATAGGTCTAGTCTTGACCTCTCCATTGATTTCTTGAGGGTCGAGGTCTTCGATTGACGCTTCACCTTGTAGCTGCACCATCATTGTGTGAGGTGCCACATTAAAGAATTATTATAACAAGCTCGCGTATCATATTGGTTGCCTCGCACTTCCCCTACTCCATGTTGAGTCGGGAACTTCATAACGAGGTGGTAGATTGAAGTGACTGCTTGAAGTTCCCTCAGTGTTGGTCTTCCTAGTACAGTATTGAATGCAGAAGGGTAATCTACAACCAAGAATTGAGTCATTACTATTGAAACCCTAGGATGAGTTCTAACGTTGACAATTAACTCAATCATACCCCTAGGCATTATATTATTACCAGTGAATCCGTAAAGCGGAGTGATAGCGGGCTTTAGGTCACTTTCAATTAATCCTATCTTTTTGAAGGCGTCATAGTGTAGGATATCGACAACACTTCCATTATTGACTAATACTCGCCATAACTGCGTGCTTTCACAGTTGATCTTTATGACCAATGCATCATTATGTGGGTAATGGACTTCCCTCGCATCCTGCTCCGTGAAGATGATATCCATATCCAGTACCCGTTGAAGCTTTTGTGATCACTGCTCAAGGTGCATGACATTGGTTAATGGCTACTGTCGAGCTTCTCGTGCATACCTATCTTGCGCCCTCTTCGAATCTCCACCAACATGCGATCCTCCAAAAATAGTTCGTATTTCGCATTGAATTTCTAGAGGTCGCTGGTTTTCTTCTTGCCTTTTATTGTTATGCCTGGTATACTGCCGCAGTTGCCCTTCTTTAATTAATCTTTCGATTTCATCCTTCAAGGCATAGCAGTTATTGGTATCGTGTCTAATGTCATTGTGATACTGGCAGAACTTGTTGGGATCACATCTCGCTATATCCCGTTTTATCAGTTCCGGATGACGATATGGCTCCTGCTGGTTTGTGACCACATAGATATGATCTATGGGTGTGTTCAGTTCAGTATAGTTGTTGAATCTCATGGGAGCCCTTGGAATCTTCTACTTTTTCTGTTTGGGCTGCTTCTCAGTTGATTGTTCATTACTTCCTTTGTTTGACTTATTATTATTATTGTTGTTGGTCATGGTCGCATCTTTAGCAGCATCTTTTTTTTCTTCCGTCTTCGTCTTATGAAGATTCTCGAGTGAAGATTCCACCCTCAGATGCAGACCAACTCTTCGATAGAAGTCTTCAAGGGTTCTTCATTCTCGCTCAAGTAACTCTTCCCAGAGTTTAGTCTCTGGTCACACCCCGGCCATCATTAGAGTTAAAACTCTTCCTTCAGGTGGGTTTTGACCTTTGTAAACTCTAAGTTAAAGCAGTTGAGGTAAGATCGTAGAGTTTCCTCTGGACCTTGCCGAATAGCAAACAGACTGACAAGTGGAACAGTAAAATTCTTAGCAGCTTAGAATTGCCTCAAGAGCGCAGTCTAAAGTTGTTGCCAGGACGAGATTGAACCAGACGTAAGTCCTTGGAACCACTTCTTCGCTGTTCCTGTGAGAGTTACGGCAAAACATCTGCAACATGTGAGATCATCGACATGATGGAGTTCCATGAAGTTGCTGAAGTGATCTATATGATCCTGTGGATCAGTTTTTCTATCAAAAGTGTTTATAGTGGGAAGTTTAAATCTAGTAAGTAAGGCAGTAGCTCAAACTTCCTCACTGAATAGCGATTGACGATACCTATCAGCGAGCTCATTATCCCAGCCAGCAAGTGCATCTAATACGATCCTCAAATTATGAACATCAACGTTCAGAGCGAGAGCATTATCTCTTATTAGTGGCAAGGGTGGCCTTTGATCGTTATCATGATATAAGACATGTTGGTCAGGCAGGGTCTGTTGCGACCTTAAGGAGGATTCCAATGTAATAATGCGACGAGATCGACTTCGGTTGTTATGATACAATGCAGATCGCTCATGACTACGTCGCTGTTCTAGGTGTTGCCTCAGGTCTGTAGGATTCTATCTCGACTACCTACTAATCCTTTCAAAGATGCTCCTCGATTAACATTTTTGCTCGTTATTTAGACAATCACGATTGACGGTTGCTCTCCGAGAAAATTGTCCACGATCACGATCAGTGTTTGAACTCTCAGTGCCAAATTCTAGAGGCAAGTCTGCGGCCTCGCCTTCCCCTTGGAGGTGCGATCTCCATGATGCTCATGATGGGCTTTGTGCTAGTCGCGGTTTTCTATCTCTAGGATCTGAATTCCTCTCTCAGGTAGTTGAGCAGGATATTCTCTGAGACATTTGTGCTATAGTGGAGTCACCATTTGTCCCTCAACAAGTCGTCGTAGAGAATCATTAATCTGATTAGTGATTTGCTTAAGGTTTATCAGTGCCTCCTCTATGCGATCCTATCTCTGGATAATATTTTCTGGTCCAGTCACAGCAGGCTGATCCTGAGCAAGATCCACCTGTGCAGCAGTAGTGCTTTGAGGTTAGTTTTAGCTAGTTTCAGCATTTCTGGTAGTGTTTCTAATGTTTGCCATTGTTGAAGAAGCGAAATTGATAAACTTTTTGCTGGAATAGCCTTCCTTCTAACGCCAATTATTGACAGAAGTTTTGTCGACAATGAATTTAAAAAATTACAAGATGTGGCTTGTGTGTGAAAAAAGTTGATAAAATCAAAGCAAATAAGAAGACAAGAATTTTCTAGTGGTTCGGCCCCAAAAAAGATGAGCCTACGTTCACTGTTCTTCACTAATTTCTAGAGAATTACAAGAGTTTCTTTAAGTCTCAAGGTGAGAATCCCCAGAGAGAGAATACAGAGTATAGCCCAGAAGTTTTTACATTAATAATGAGCTCCCTTCATATAGGTGAGGGTGGCTCATTGTTTCCCAATTATGAAAATGGGTAAGTGTGTAATCAGAAAATACAATTCGAGTAACAATATAATTGAGTAATAACTTAAATAAAATGATTGATTGATCTCCATTCAGAAACTTGTTTCCCTTTCTTTGTAGATTACCCGCTTAATGAAGCTTGATTTAGTTTCCTTTTCATACTGGTCGTACTTAACTTATTCGGAGAATGTTGCACTTGAATCAAAAAAATTCTCATACGACCTGATGCATTTCAACTTGATCGCTAACTTTCCTTCTTTAGCATTGACCAACATATAGATTTTAGACTGCACAACAGATGTTGTAATATCGAAAAGTAAAAATTTGACACACAATATTTTTACTTGTCAAATTTTTACTTGGTTCAACTATCTCCTGATAGTCTACATCCAAAGGACCATGCTCAGAGAAATATACTTATTAGTAAAGATCAAACCAGTACAAACACTAATCAAATTTATAAGACTTCATCTTTTAAATGTTGTAACATGTGAGTACTCTTTTACTAATCTCTCTAGCAAGCTTCCATCGATTTGATGTAATTCATTCCGTCTGAACTCCCTTTAGATTTTCTCGGAATCTGTCTTCTCTCGAAGACTTTTGTTGCACTTCTCCCAAAGCACTCTTATGACTAAGAATATCTTCTAGTCCCACAATACAAAGTATAAACAGATTTAACAAAGTATTGCTCTAATTATAATCACAAACATACATGGCATACTTAGGAACATAACCTAGACCTCTATTTATAGTGCTTGAGGTCTTGCAATCCTTGGTAATCTATAAGACACATTATAATCATCATAAATACTGATTGGAGCAAATTAGATCAGTCAATAATAAGATTTTTGTAATCAAGGCTAATTTGTGATTGTTACTGATTCTACACAGTGATATAATTCCATTAGTCCTGTCTAAAACAACCAAATTTGTAACTTTTCTAGAAGAAACGTTAATTTATCACCTGAAATAATAATTCCATTTTTTACACAAGTCAATCAGATAAAAAGTGTTCATACATAATAAGAATCAGCTAAGAATAAATAAAGAAATGAGAACCCAAGAGATAAATATTTACACGTTTATAATTCAAGATAGTTTCCATAAAAATACAAGTTATCAAAGCAATAAGATAAAATTAGCTCAATAATTATAATTTGATTGATTAAAATCAGAATTGATTATTTTTAGAAATATTAATTAATTGTCATTAACAATCATACAATAATCAATTTTTATTAAAATATACTTTATAATTATTCTTTATTAAAACACATTTTAACTAAGAAAGAAATATGTGATTATAATTTTCTGCAAAGCAAACATCAATCACTGTTATTTTTGATCAAAACACAATTAATTGTCATATGATAGCTGTAAAATTCGAATAAATACTTCACAAAAACTAGGTCAAATATTCTGGTTACAATATTAACATAGATTCACAGTGATATTGTAGCATCTTAAATGACAACAAATTTTGTATTTTCATGTGGTGCCCAAGATTCTCATATGCATATTAAGCCAATAATAAATACGTTCTAACTGCATATTAGGCATCTAGAAGTCGTAAATACTAGTTTTGTAGTAACATACTCATTCATTATGTTATGTGCATTTACATTCATTTTATTACACTAATGATTATTGAACTGTCCCAATGCAGTGTAAAGGTTCAATATTCTCAGAGAGAGAGCTCGGTGTACTAAAAGAACAAAGAATATAATTATGAAAGCAATACTATGTGCACATGCATTGAGATCATACTTATTGATAACTTAGTCAAATGGTAGTTTTTCGGTAAAATGCATCTTTCATACTTTTCAGAACCAAATTCACTGTGCATTTAGCCCATCAAATAGCTTTAATTTAATGTTTAGTACTTATTCTAGCATTTTCAAAAATGTTCGTTCCAGGTAAGCACAAGATGACAATCATTATACTGAACTGTGTTTAATTACACTAAGCTAGCTTAGATTCAGCTTAATCACGTAATGTCATCTTTGTTCATTCTATGAATTGGGAAATTATACTTTATTTGCATTATCAATTAGAGTCTAATGGACTTTCTTTTTATGTTTAATGATTGGTTATGGAGCTAGGTTCCACCAAATTAGAATAAGATTGGCCATATAGGATCATAAGTCAAAGTATGACTAGATTTCATTTTCTAAGCTAGGTTTCGCCATTTTGGTCTACACTTGGGTGTATAGGATTGACCAGTAACGTGGTGAGTATGCTAAGTATATTTTAGAGTTTGACACATGGAAGGTAATGAGTAAAATACCTAAAATACCCCTTAGAAATTAAGTTATGCCATTCTTAGCCTTTAAGTATTGATTTTTGACCAAATCTGGTCATTTGCTTTCCCTTTCTCTCCAGCCACGACCTAAAACTCTCCAATGCTTTTTCTGACTTCTCTCAACTTCCTTCAAACATTTCCAAGAGTTTCCAAGTGGTAGAACTTGAATTGGAGCCCTAGAAAGCAAGATACACCAAAACTAGTTAAGGTAATTCTATTAAGTTCTTCTTTCTAGGTCTTGTCCTTTAATTTCAATTCTCTACTTGTTCCCACTTGAATAATGGTTTCTTCAGGTCTTCTTAAGTCCAAAATTCTAATTCTAAGCTTAGAAAATCAGTTTAGGGGAGGTAGAAGGCAATAAATCCAACAAAAGCTCAAACTAGTCAAAGTGAGCATTATGTATGATGTTGAACTTATAGTTAATTTCTTTTGTGTTAGCCCTTAAACCAAAGTAATTATTTGGTGAATAATGATCCTAGGAACCTTATATATCACTGGAAATATAAAATTTAGGTGGAAGATTAAAGTTAAACCTAAGGCCCCAAAGATTGCTATTTATGGAATTAAGTATTTTTATGTATGGTAGATTAAGTTTTCCATATTTGTAATATAATTTCTTAAACTTATAGTATATAGTTTATTGATTCTATTAGTTATTACACTTATTTGATGGCTGGTTATGATGGCACACAAGTGTAAAAGTCGATTAAATTTTGTAAAATATTGAAAGGAATTCAAATGCACTTAGGTTGTTCCAAATGATCATCTTTGATGTGTATATGTGGGAATTGGATTGTTAATT
>JXTB01000148.1:359342-482855 GCA_002914805.1 Parasponia andersonii
TATATATATATATATATAGGCATTATGATATACTTATAAGCACAATTCCTAAATCAAAATCATATATAAAACACTTTATAGTCTCCTTTGATCACTTAATTTATAGATTCATATCATTTCTTCATTTTTTAAGTGTTCTTCCAATATTTTATATGTATATATTCTTTAGATTCATATCATTTCTTCATTTTTTTACGTGTTTTTCTAATATTTTATAGGTATTTACTCTTTATCTCTTTTTTTGATCGTGTTGTAGTTTGATTTATATTAAAGTGATTAGTAAAAAAAATTGGACTAAGGAGATAGATTGTGGAGAAAAAACAAATACAAAGGTTAAAGACTAAAAAATGAAAGAAAATGTTGAATGGGAACACTTGTGAAGGCGAGAATGAGGTGCTTTTAATTTTTCCCTTTCACAAGTTGTCCCTTTTGGTTATTTTATCGGTGCTTTAATTATAAGGTGTAATATATATATATATATATATATATATATATATATATATTTATATAAAATCTCTCTTAGATATTTAAAATTTCTAAATTTGATAAATCAATTTAGCAAATTTACCTTTTCTATTTTTAGAGGAAAAAAATAATAGAATTTCTTTGCAAAAGAGATTATTAAAAATAACATCTTTTGTGATTAGCCTTTTTTCGATACTATAATTGTGAAACTAGTCTTTAAGTTAGGAAATTATCTTAAAGAATAGTTTGTCTTTTGTCAAGTACAACTCAAAATTGTTATTGAGTAGAACTTAACACTACTCGTCGAGTTAAGGTTTCGTAGTTTGATGATGATTAACAAGTATGTATCAAGTCACTTGACAAAGTTGTCGTCTCAAGTCATTTGATAAGTTAGACAAAAAGAGTAATTATTTATAACAATGTCATCAATCATTTTAGAACTCAAATTGTTATGATTTTTACTAAAATCGCTAAATTGGATGGATTATTTTAGCAAAATTTCAAAAATGGATAATAATTTATCTATTTTAACAAAATATGATGTTTAGTTGTTCACATTTCAAGAAATTCAAAATATATAAAATATATTTTTTTGTGTGTATATTATGTGTGCCCTAGTATTATTCTTCTCTTAAAATAATGTATTAATTTTACTTTAAAATACCTCAAAAATAATTTACATAATGAATGAAATATAAGTTGTGAATAATAAAGTAGAATACAACGGAGAACCCTATCTCTCCCAAAAACGGTGCCGTATCAGTCATGAAAATCGCTTGACGTGGCAAAATAACTATCGTTGGATTACAAAGATGGTTCGAAGTAAGGTTTAAGGCCCCTCCATTAGAGCCGGCTGTTTGAGGTTTGGAGAAAAAGAGAACGAAGAGCCAGAATTTTTCTACCGTAAGAGCTAAGAACTCTCTCCTCTTTCTAGTTTTTTGGTTTTTGGGTTAAGCTTTCTTATTTAGGTTCGTAACATTTCTATAGAAAAAGCTTTGGGTTAGTTAAAAATGGGGAAGCTGGGGAAGAAGGCGAGGAAGTTTGCGAAGAAGAATCTTCAGTCTGTCCTCAGAAGAAAACGCAAAACGAATGCTTTGTTCAAGAAGAAAGCCTCTAAGAGTAAACCTTTTCTTTTGTTTTTGTTTCTTTAAACTTATTTTAATGTTATGAAGCCTTAATGGGTGTTTATTTTTTTGGGCATTTTATGGATAATTAGTGATTATTTTTCCTATTTATTTTTGTTTGGTTGGGCTTTCTTCAGTTTTTTAGGGGTTGGATTGTTGAACTCGACCCCTTGGAAAAAGGGTAATCACTATATTGTTTGTTTGTGTTAATTGGTAGTATTTGTAATCAAATGTGTACACTTGAAGTTTGGTAAGTGTTGAAAGTACTATTCCATCAAAACTTAAGCTTCAATATCGATGGTTATGTTTACAATGATTTTATTGAGTTGTTACTTTAATTGATTCTTTGAAATTTTCTGATGGTGTTGTATTAAATTAATTACTTTAGGGAAAGACCCGGGTGATATTGAAGAACAAGAAGAGGACACAAGAGTGTTGTCTAATGTAAGGTAGAAAAATGGTGATCGTGTTATTATTAGTCCTGCATTAGAATTGTTTTTTCTTTGAGTTTTTGTTTCATACCTTCCTATCAGAATTATGAATGTTGTATCACCTGAATATCGGTGACATCATTTTTATATTGCAAAAGTCTGAAACAATTATTGTAATTTGTAAAGCTTCAAGTTTGTTGTTGATGTCTTCTAGAAGAGGCAAAGGCAAGGATCTGGAACACTTTTCTCTTGATGCCGTGTACACTGACGATGATGATGATGATGATGCAACTGTAGATGATTCTGACAGTGATGGATATCTTTCAGAGGTTTGCGATATATGTTCTGAATCTTCTGATATTGAAATAGTTACTTACATTTTCTTTGGTTCCTCTGAGATGCCTTTTTGCATTAACTTTATAATTATTCAAAGCAGGACTTAAGTTTACATGTTGCTCAAAGTGATGGCGATAATTATTTAAAAGGTGGGGCCATTTGGTTTGTTGATTTTACACCAATCGAAAATCATTTCTCCTTTTTCTTTAACTGAATGGAGTTTGTATACAGACAACAGTGGTGGTAGTGCTTTGTCATCACAGAACAAAGAAATGTACTTAGAACTTGTGAAGAAAACCAAAAAGCTGGACAGATTGAAGAAAAAGGTAATTCCTTTTATCATTACTAACATAGTGGTTGCTGTATATTACGTACATCTGGAAGATCACCGAATTAATTGATTTGGTATTTTGTTGCCATATAATATGGATGTTTAGAGTGGAGATAGGAATTACAAACTTTAGCTGCATTTTGGGTTTCAGTCGATTTTATTTAGAGAAATTTTATTAAACCTGCTTCATAGCGTTCCCAATTACAACCATATGCTCAAGCCAATAAATGTAACAAATATTTGCTTATGGAACAAAATGGTACAAAAATGCCCCCTATAAGTTTCAAGCATAGTTATGGTTTGAAAAGAAAAAGGAAAAAAGAAATGACTCAAAAATAATCAGACCTCACCCTCCCTCTTCAGTCCTCATTTCTGTCATTCAACCTGTGCCTTCTCCGTCCACATCTCTGTCATCCAAGATGTTCTCTCTCAGTCCATCTCTCTCCCACTCACGATTTCCTCACCTTAAGATTTGTCACACAGAGTGAAAAGAATTCTCCTCAAAATCTTTACATTGGAGGTCCAGAGAAAATAGGGAAAAGTTTTAAAAATTAGACCCTGCAATTATTAAGTTTAAAATGGGTGAGCATCCTTTAAAATGGATTATACATGATTTTCAAATTGTTCTAGTTTTGATTTGTGCACACAAACACACACACACACACACACACAAAAAATAATAATAATTTGGGCCATTCTTTAATATTTTGGGCTCTCTCCCAATAACCATTGAATGTAATTCGGTGGTTTTTGATGATTCATTTGATGGTGCACAGTAAGAAAATTCAGAAAGCACCATCAAAATAGAGCTATCCATTTGAGTGGAACAAACATCGAAAAAATTTGATGAGCTTCGAAAGAATTCATCAGAATTCGATAAGCATCGAAAAACATTCGAGGAAAGACCATTGAACTAGATGCCTCGCTTATAGTCGAAAAGAATAGAAATTTCGATGACAGATTGTGGCCATAAAACATGTTTTTATTTTTTTCAAAATCGGATTGATGGGTTCTCCGGAGTTGTATGGGTTCAACACTTCTGTGGCGTTTCCTTTGCTGTTCGGTTGCTTGCTCAATTTGTGAGAAAAGTCATGAGAGAGCATCTAAGAAAGAGATGAGAGTGAGAGACGTTTTTGAAGATATGGGAAGAGTTCGCTGATTTTGGGGGAGAAATCATGAGTTGGGGAGAGACATAGAGAGAGATGAAAGAGAGAACGTATTGTAGCAGAGAATAGAACTTGGGGGGGGGGGGGGGTGAGGGAGGGTCCCACGAGTTTTTTTTTCTCTGTTTTTCACAAAGCATGACTATGCTTTTAAGTTTGTAGGGGTATTCTTATCCATATGCATGTATTTGAAACAACTTTTGACCGGAGCATACTGGTGTAATTGAGTGCACTAGGGAGCATAGTTTATAAAACTTCTCTTTATTTATTTATTTTTTCTTTTGTGGGGGAAAGAAAAAAGAAGCTAGAGGTTTTTCTGTTGGCAAGAATGTAGTAATCTGTATTGACTTGAAAAAATTAACTGCAATATCCTAATATCCTTGTAGCCTTGTACGATTGAAGTTTGTAGGAAAGAAATAACTGGATTCTCACCATAATTAGTGTCTTCACATATTAGGGTACAAAACTAAAAACAATCATGGGATCACTGAAGTTTCCTTGTTACAAGTTCTATTTCAAAAGCATTTAGACCTTGGGAAGTTTCATTTTCCTTTTTTCTTATTTATAATGATTTCATTGTTTATCTCTTTTCTTGTATCTAACGTTTAAAATCTCTTTCTAATTTTCTTACTGCTGATATATATATATATATATATTTTATTGGTTGGAAATTTTCAGGATTCTAAATTTTCTGAGCTTCTGGAAAGCTATGCTAAGGAGCTTGAATCATTTAGAAATAAAGAAGCAGTAAGTTAATTACTTTAGGACTTATTTAACTATCCAAGATATTGGATATCTTTAGATGTCAATTTGAAGTGGCTATTTATTTAATTTGGTTGTGTGTGTGAGTGTGGTAAAGTAGATCAGGATTTAATTGCCTCTATGCGTGAACATTTCTTTCGGTTCATTTGGTATCCAAGAAGAATGAATTTTATGATCCCAATGTAATCAAATAATCAACCCAAATACCCCAGGTTTATTTTCTTAAGTTAAATGGGATGATGCTATTGTAATTTTAGTGTTAAAATTTGACAGTGCCATGAAGTCATTTCATATATGATTGTATTATTGTATTTTTCAATTATTTTTGGGCTCCGGATGGGGAGACTTAATTATTACTTTTGCACTGTTATTTGATCTATTTATATTAGTATCATTGTTGGTACCAGCATGCAGATGACGATGAGAGTATCGATGGCACAGAGTTGGTGAATGGGGAAAGTGAGAGTAACAATGAGAGCCAATTATTGACCAGCTCTGATGTCAATTCTTGGTGTCAGCTAGTCACGGAGCAGCAAAGTCTGTCTGCCCTGACTAGTCTTTTAAACGGATACCGGAGTGCATGTCACTATAGAGCTGAATCAAGTGGTGTCCTTAGTGCTGACTTGCGTCATAGATTTCAAAATAGTGAAGCCTTTTGCAAGATATGGATTTTCATGCTAAATGAGGGCAACAACCTTTTTAGAAAGCTGCTTGGATTATCAGAATCAAATATCAGGAAGGACAAACTTTCGGAATTAAAAAATACCTCAAAATGGAATACCGTCAAGCCATTGATCAAATCATATCTGAGGAGTACCCTTTATCTTCTGAATCAGGTTTCTGAAACTGAGATATTGACCTTCTCCTTAGCCCAAGTCAGAGCTTCAATGCCATTTTTTTTCGCATTTCCTTCGTTACTCCGCAGACTTGTCATGGTATTTTCTCTGACCAATGTGTATTTGTTGCTGCAAAATATACTTAAGTATTTCCTACATTAAAAATAAGTCTTGAATTTTGATATCTTTATTTGTTTTTTCTTTCTATGTTCATACCTTTATATTCATAGTTAGTATGAATACCTGTGTATGTCTTTTTCCCTTGATATATTACCATACTATTTGTGTAATAGCTTACGGAATTTGAAGCCAACTAACACCAAATTTCCATTGCAGTCTGCTGTTCATTTTTGGGCAGCAGGTGGAGGGAGTGTGTCTTCCTATGCCTTTCTTATCATACAAGACCTAGCATCTATGTATACTTCTGATTGGTTTGACACCTGCTTTGTCAAAACATATAAATCCTTTATTGGTCGTTGTCATTTTGTGGAGCCTGTTCAATTAAAACACATACAATTTCTGAGAAACTCCTTCGTTGAGCTGTGCACTGTAGATGTACAAAAATCATCTAGAAAAGCAATGGTTTCCATCCAGCAACTTGCTAAAATACTGCATCAAGGGCTACAAACGAAGAAGAAGGTATGCAAATAACCTGTTTCGTTGAATTTGTGTGAACAAGTTTGTTGCTTTTGGAATAGATGTTGAAGCATGTGTTTCTATATCACAATCTTTTTTATTTCAGTTCTCTCATCTTATGGTTATGTTTTCATGTGCAGGAGGCAGTCAAGAACATATGCAATTGGCAGTACATTAGTTGTATTGATCTATGGGTTATGTTTATATCAGCTAACGTACGTGATTTTGATCTTCAGCCATTGCTTTATATGATCATACAGATTATAAATGGATTGACGCTTTTGTTTCGTGGACCAAGATATTTACCTTTAAGAGTTAAATGCATTCAATGGTTAAATCACCTCTCCAGTTCAAGTGGGATTTTCATTCCCGTGGCTTCATTGATTTTGGATGTTTTAGAATATAAAATTGGTGAGGGTGGAAAACATGGAAAGGTCGTCAGCTTATCAACCGGAATAAAGGTTAGGGATTATTGATCTTCCTAATCTAAATGCATTGCTAATTGTTTCTCATTGTTTTTATTGTTTCCTATTGTAACACCATTATGGTAGACGGTACTTTTCTTTTTGTGACTGAACTTTTTAATGTTTCTGTGTAGCATAATGACTTTCGAATTAACATAAGTGATATTGCATATTTTCTGTACAGCTTCCAAAACATTTTCTGAAATCACGGAACTACCAGGAGCATTGCATTTTATCTGCTATAGAACTGCTTTCAGCACACTTCGCTCAGTGGAGCTACCATATATCTTTCCCTGAGCTAGCAACTATTTCACTCATTCGTCTAAGGAAGTTTCATGAGACCACTACTATTGAAAGTTTCAAACGTGTAGTTAAGCGTTTTATTGATCAGGTATAAATTCCCACTATCTCTTGCAATGTTTGTTTTTCATGTTAAGAGACATCAGAAATATCTAGCATTATTTCGAGAGATTCTTCTGAGACACTTCAGAGAGGTAGAAAAAAAATGCCCACGCCATTAGGCATAAACCCAAAATTGGAATATGTGAGCAAGGGTAGAGAGCTTAGCGCTTTGCGCGTTAGAATAGTTTAGACAATGTCCGATTTGGATATAGCCAAAAATAAAAGATTAGTCACTGGTCTCTAAAATTGACCTAATAATTATGTTTGTCACATAATTTAACTAGGTCAACTAGAAAATTAGTTGACTATGACTTGGCAAACCCAAATTGGCCAAATGATACCAAGCCAAGTGTCAACATTTTATTGTTAGGCAAGTTTGAAGGTGAAACGTGGCAAGCATCTATTGGCCATGAGAAACCAACTAGCTAGGTGTCACCACTCATTGGAGAGACTTTTCTCTTGGTCAAACATTTTACAAGTGCCAACATGTGTCAGGTCTTTGGAAGCCACCTAATCCATCCATGCCACAACATCTTTGAGGTGTGAAATTATGATTATATTGCTCAATGCCAAAGGAGATTTCCAGACTCTGTAGTAGAGTAGATTTAGTTAAGACTCATGATGGTCTTATATGTATATGGGTCATCAAGAGCTTTGTAAGACAATCCAATTCTAGTACAAATATACTGTCTATTTATGCCAAAAGCAAAAAGCAAAAAAAGAAAAGGTTAGCTTGTTATAGTTGTATTGAATTGGTTGAAGGATGGATTTATATGGCTTATTTGGGAATACAAAACGAAGAGAATAAAGTGGTATATGAAGAGAAGATAAATCTGGAATTGGGTTATATTGGATAAGTGTTTGGGCAAAGACTGAAGAGAGGATATAGTGAGGGATGGATTTGGCTAAAGAGAAGACATAATTGTTTGGGGTATAGCCAAAAATAAATAATTAGTCACTAGTTTCTAGTAAAAGTAGACCTAATAAATTGTGTGGCAAACATAATTTAGCTAGGTCAACTAGAAAATTAGTGACTTTGACTTGCAAACCTATATTGGTCAAACGATACTCCCAAGCCAAATGTTAACATTTTATTAGAAGACAAGTTTCGGAGACACATGACAAGCATGGACTGCCCATGACAAACCAACCAGCAAGGTGTTTTCCAAGGGCATGATGATTCATAACATGATACACTGTTCAAAAGGTATCTTATAGATTGTCTGCTTCTCTACAGGTGGAGCAAAATATTGTGTACGTGCAGAAAAAAAGAGATGAGGTGGCTTTTTCACCAAAAGATCAGCAATCTGTAGAACTATTTCTGCTGCTTGAAAAGCAGAGTGGCAATGCTCCATTCACGCAATATTACAAAAGCATCATGACCAGGGCGGTTACTAGAAATCTGGCATCGAATGAAAAGGTGCAAGATATTTTTCATTTTTTTTCTTCTTAATATTAGACTTTTATTTTGCTCTCTTTGTACTTCTATTTTAGTATTATCATTGGGGAGTTAACAGTTGCACAATTGCCAATCAGCCTGAATAGAAATGAACTTTGGTTTTTAACCCTTAACGAATATGATGCACAGTCCAGCTGCCTTATGGGATTCTTTTCTACCTTAAAAATGAACTAATGTTGATAAATTAGATGATTTGGATTCCATTTTGGACTTGAAATGAGCAATGGTTAGCATTGATTCGTTTCGTTGAACTATCCGTTTTGGCACTTCAAGAGCTTCCTGATGTCCTTCGTTCACAATTTCTTTGCATAATATCGATTATTTCTTTGTGCTGCATTCTAGACTGACTTCACTTTTCGCTATGCAGTTTCCTGGTGCAGAGAAACTTTACAAGAAAATAAAAAAGCTTCCCGGTAGCATGAAAAATGTCAATGGTGGACAACCAGAGGAAAGAACTGGATCTGACTAGTGAATAGTGATGGTAGCAAATACGACGGAAACATGACAAAGAACAGAAAAGTTTTGAGTGTCTTTAAGATTGACCTTTTACTGGTTATATATGTATGAGATACAAAGAGTGCCATATTTTTTATTTACTCACAATCTTTCACCAATTTTGGCATATTCATTTAGGCTTTCAGAGATTCTGATTGTAAAGCAGACATGTCTGAATGACCTTAAAGATCGGAACAGATTTTTAGGTCTAGGTGACCATGTCAAATGAATTTTGTTTGAGATTATTATATGAATATCAAGAAACTTGATTTTGGCACTCATTGTTGTAAGCAGTTCAGAATTCATGGCTGTTGTGCGGTCTAAAATCCTAAGGTATGCGACCTCCTCCAAGAAGGATATATGCGACCTCCTCCGTGATGCTTATATGCGACCTCTTACGCAGGTTTTTGTGCGACCTTCTCCGTCCAGTTTTCCTTAACAAACAGGAAACCTATAGGAAAAGGGAAACACAAAAACACTATAAAGGAAACCTACAAGAAGAGGGAAATAGGTAAATGCTGTGGAAGAAACCTACAAGGAAAGGGAAACTGAAGACTCCTATTTGCGATTAACTAAGTTATCCTTTTCGAGTAGTTATCCAATTGTATTGTTATTTAATTTATGTTACCCAATTGTATAGTTACCCGTTTATACAATTAGGATCCTAGAGGCATAGGGAACCTTGGGACATAAGGTCACTACAATCTATATAAAGGGGGCTTTATGTTCCGAAGAAATCATCACCAATTCTGGGCAGAAACAAATCACAGAGAATAGAAGTCAGAGCAAATACACGCCCAGGGTATTCCAAACTTTGGGTAGTCTAATTCTTTAGCATTCTTCAATAGCTTTTGAGTATTGTAACCTTGAGTATTCATCATTATAGTGAGAAAACAGTGGACGTAGGCTCATCTTTTTCGGGGCTGAACCACTATAAATCTCTCTCTCCTCATTTGCTTTGATTATTTACTTCAATTTACACAAGCCACATCTCTTAATTATTTATAAATTTATTGTTGATAAAACCTCCATCAACAATGGCAAAACGGTTTGTGGACTTGAGCATAATTTACTACAAAACACCATAGGACTTGGTTATTTATTTATTTTTTTTACCTTCATTTTTTATTTTTTGTTTGTCTATTGTATGATCCCAACTCTCCGTACTTTTCAAAGTGATACAATCCTTCATTTGATGAAAACTGAAGACTCCATTGCTGTTTTAATCTGGTATTAATTTTTTGTAGTTGGGAGTTTTTTAACAATGGAATTGAATATGCATTATGATGTGGGCTGGTTAAAAACGAATTTTTTTATGGGTTAATATTAATAGCGCATGATCGACCCATTTTTGGCTTCTGAATTTTTAATTTATACAATAATGACTTCTGAATTATTGAATTGTTAAAACAATGACATTTTTATTATAAATTATTAAATATTTAACATAAATAAGTCATTATGGAACATATATTTTGATAACTGTTGTAAAGGTTGAGAATACGAATTTTTAACTTACATGATAAAGTACTAGAACTTATGCTATTATTATAGCAATAATTATTTTTTTTTTTACAAATTATTACATTTTAACAAAAATGAGCCATCTACAAAACATACCGTTTAATGATTATGGTTGAAAACGAGATTCTGATTTATAAAAATAATTTATACCTAATTATATACTTGTTTATGATTATTTTTTATGAAAAAAAATTAATAATTTGTACTAAAAGAAGTATTGCTATAACAATTATATAACTTACTGTGTAAATTACAAGTCTGCCGACCAAACTAATACAATAAATATAATGGAAGGACTATTTCTCATTCATAATGTCCGTGTATAAACTAAATAGTATTTTTCCCTTTGCTTTCGATCAAAGAAGAGCATAATGCCACGTTATAGTGACACACATGTTAAGTAGTAGTAGTAGTAGAACTTATTGTGTCAACATTGATAAAAGCGGCCGGCATTTGATCACTTGAGGCCGATAATGGTGCATCTACAAAAGAAGCCGCCCAGAATCTGAGCTTTTCTTTCCAATAATTGTCTTTTTGAGCACAAAATTCTGGTGTCTTTATGATATGACATGGGATGGAAGCGACTAATTCTCTTCCTTTCTATCAATTTAAATTGCGTAAGCTTAATTAATGCTCCGCAGCTTTATTTCTCTGTATTACAACTTCACAAGGTTTCTTGCTAATAAAGCAAGCAATTCTAGAATCTCTCAACTCAAAGATCAGCCTTAGGATGCAACCCGTTTAGCACTTAATTTAGTGAATTTAAAAAAAAGAAAAAATCATTTCAAGCAGAAATTTATCATTTGCATTAACAAAAAATACCAAGTCTTATTCCATTAATATATATATATTTTTTCACTGATTGTGTCTCATATAGTTTCAAAGGGAAAAGTATTTGAACGTGTGGGGCCTGTTTCTACAGCTCCAATATAGCGTGAATGGTGAATTAATAATATTATTTTCACACTTCATAAAGAAAAATAATGAAATAATATTTCTATCAATATTGATACTTTTGTCCTTAGCGAGGACATGCCTATGAGAGTTCGACACATAGAAATTAAGGACCATTAAACCCTAGTTTGCTTCGGTATAAATGCGCTGTAATATATACTTGATTTTAGTTATTGGTCTCTTCTGTATTCGATACACCCTGTTTTTTAGCAAATCATTGACTTATTAAACATGAGTGCACCGCCGTATGATTCTGTAGCTGAGACTGAGGCAGAGAATAAATACTTAGAATCGGCGAAAACAGGTGAACAATTGGAAAATTGCTCCGACCAAACGATACCTTTATATTCAGCCATGCTTCAAAAAAAAGTTTTAGGGTAAAAGTTAAAAAAAATCATACATACACAAAATATGAATCTGATGTTAGAGTCGATCACAAGTTCCCAACTCTAATACCCAGATATTTAATAGAGAAAATGTTTAATCATTTTTTCCCCTTTTGCTAAACCTGATTACACTAATATAGGATGAAAGAAAAAAAAAAAAAAAAAAAAAATAGAAGANTTCTACAAACCTAATAAAGTTGTTTACCATGCGTATATCATGTGCACATGTTTTGACCTATAATTAATTCATTGCCAGATTAATATTGGTTACATTAATTGAAATGTGAATTCAGTTGTACGTGGTATTTAATGTTCACATCTAGTTTATATAGCAGTATATTAATTGAGTCTCACCACTGTTGTTAAAAGAAAACTTTGATTTTCTCTGATTTATGAGTGGAACTGTAAATATATGCTCATATTGTCAAGGTGGTGGAAAGGTAGCACTAATTGAGGAAAACTAGATATTGTAACAAGAAGTGAAATAAAAAGAAAATCATAAGTACTATGTATACATATAGGAGTACTATGTATACATATACCATATCCTAAGATAAACTCCACTCATTCCAAAAAAAAAAAAAAAAAAAAAAAACTATGATTAATAATTGAACAAAAATTTTGAGAGTGTATCAGCCCTCGTTTCCCAATATGATACTTTGCCGCCCTCTACAACTGTACTCATCAAGCCTTTTAACATCCAGGCGCGTGACTTCACACCCCCAGACAGCATCTGGGCGTGTCACCAACACAACGTGGCTACTCTCCTCACACAATAGCCCAACAAGTAAACCTTGGATTGCGCGGCTGCGCTTGTAGAACATCGTTACCACGCCACGCCACGCGCCGCTCACGCTCGCTGAATAGCACCACAGCCAAACGAGGCCCTAGCGACGGCCTCAGCATGGCCGCTCCGGCAACTCAAAATTCTCAACAAACCCCACCAACTCTTTCCGCTTCTGCCCCTCCTCCCCTTCGGCGTAGACGGCACCTTTTTCTTCGTCGTTTCGTTCCCTTTGTTGTCGTACGGAACAAACATCGTCGTTGGAGCCCTCTTCAGCCTCCTGCTCTGCCTCGACCTCATGTCCCTCAGCTCCATCTCCCTACTCGGAGGCCTCGTCATCCCTAACAAGAACAAATACCACCTCGACGACATGGAAACCTGGCTCCCACCCATCTTGTCGTTTTTGTCGTTTTCGTTGTCGTTTGAGGATTTCCAGTAGTGAAATATGCTTTTTTTCTTTCCGGGTTTTTGTTTTTGGTCGCCGATTTTCCGATTCTGACCCTCAACTTGAGGAAACTCTTTGTAACGTATGAGCTTCCCGCAGAAGATGATATCTTTGTTACTATTATACCCAGATGACAAATCAGCGGATGACGAAAAATCCTCACTGAAAAACTCGAAGTAATCGTTGTCGTTTTCGTCGGACGACAAGCTCTGGTCCATGTTGTTCTTACTACCGGAGGAGAACTCGTCGTCCCATTTGAAGGAGTCACTGTATATTGGAAGGTCACAAAGAGAGAGAGCTTCTTCTTCTTCGTACGGATCCTGAAAATCTTTACTGTAATATTCTTCATCGTGATCAGCTACAGATGATTCTTTGGTAGAAACCATTTTTTTTGTGCGTAGAATATAAGGAAAATGGATGAGTTTTATAGAGAAAGATGAGTAGTTTATTGGGTATGTTGTTGTTAATTTGGTGAGAGAGAAGTTCATAATATATATACAGAAGATCTTAGGCGAGAGATTTTGGGAAGTAGGCCTTCTAGATGGAGTAGTGGTAGTTTGAGTAATTTGTTGATATTCAATTTAGAATTGTTTTTATTTTTTTTAATAAAGTATAGGAAAAAGGCAAAAAGAGACAAAAGAGAGGGAAGCTTTGGACTAATATTGATACTAACTAGCTCTACTACTTCTAGAAGAGCAGGCACAAAGAGGTTGAAAAGCTGTGACTACCCCTGAAAGGCTCAAAAAGACATTAAATATTTTTAGCTTTGTAGGCTTAGGATATTCAAAGATTTTAAAAATACATAAAGAAAAATATCTAGAATAGGGGTTTTAGGACAAAATTCACTCTTCATGCTTATCATGCACAAAGTTTTTTTTTTTTCCTAAATAATAATAAAATAACAAATAATTATTTTTATTTGTACTTTTATTTTTATTCTGATTGTAATAAAAGAAAGAAGTACCATTAACAAGAATTAAATAATGCTTACATACTCGTTGAGAATAATATCACACAAGGGATGAATTTACCTGAGTTAACCTATTTCATAATCTATTGACATTATTGTTCCAACTGATAGTAATGTAAACATTTCTAAGTGAGATTTCGCGAGAATTTACTAAGATAGTACATTTCTATAAGTTATACCAATTCTATGCAAATTTTAGAAAAACCTTTTAAAATTTAAATATTCGTAAAAATTAACCAATAATAATAATAATACATTTCGGAAATGTTTTAACTTAATACTAGGTTAACCCATTTATTTTGGAAAATACCAAAATTATCTTGAGTTTTACAAAATGAATAAAGGGAAAACGTTATAAAATGACCTTGTATTTCAACTTTTTTTTTTTTTCTCTTCTCACTAGTTCATCACAAGCAGGTATATATATATATATATATATATATATATATATATATATATATATATATATGTATGTTCATTATGTATTTATATATGTCTATTCTGAAATTGGGTTTTCATTCTTATTTCTGTTTTTCTTGTTCGAAATATGATTTAGTTTTTTTTTTTCTCAGTAGAGATTTCATGAAACACAATCAAGAGGCAATATTATAAGTTATATTGATACAAGAATGGACTCATCCGCGATTATCCTTGAAATTTTCTTGCCATTGTACGATCAATCGCCGATTTGAGACGAAGCGTCCGAGGGACTCGATCCTCTGATTCGCCCAAGGGAATCAATAACCGATTCGCCGATTCCCACTCCTCCGAGAAAACACCCTAGAGACTCGATCAATGATTTGACCCAGTTTTCAATCCACGCCACATGGTAAACAAAAAAGTTCTATTAGCTTTAGAAATGATGGGAGTGATTGTCAATGTAGGATGTGGGGCTCTTATAAATGAAAAGGAACTGGTCAAGTGTTTGGTTCGAGGTAAAATCAGAGGTACTGGTTTGGATGTGTTTGAGAATGCACCGGATGTTCCTCAAGAGCTCTGTGTATTGGAGAATGTTGTTCTTTCTCTTCATAAGTTATTTACTCCAAAGTCTTGTAAGAATGCTCTTAAAATTGTGATTGCAAATCTGAAAGTTTTCTTCTCAAACGAACCTTTACTTTCTTCTGTCACAGATGACTAATAAATTTCATTTTTTTTCTTATTTTGATGATTTGAACAATTTAAGTATTCTTATCTGTATCTTCTAGTGGAAGTGTACAAGAAAATGGATTTCAGTCATATAGAGTAACTCTAACTTCACACTTGGTTAAAAATGGTATTTGTAGAAGTGACTCTCCTCTCATCTATTTTTAAAACATGGCTCTTATTAAGATTGTTGTAGCCTCTGTCATTTTCGAATATTATTCTACACAAGTACAGGATTCCAATATTTATTCGACGAAGATGAAATAAAAACACCTTCATAAAAAGGCTTTATGCAAGCTGAGCTTCTGACCATCTTGTGCTTTTTCTAGTTAAAATTACTCTGAAACATATTGTATAAGAGCTGATTACCTGACTATTGAGGAAACCAGAAGACCAAGCTCTCCGGTGAGTCTCCACTTCTGGATCGAGACATTGTCTTCCAGGTGGGATAGGTCCCAAAGCCTCTGAGAACTGTATTTAGTTATGGAATTTTTGGTATTGATACTTTAATTTCATTTTTGTATTTTTTTTATAATTTTTAAACGACTTTTAATGACCTAAAAATTCAGACGTCGACACGTATATAATTATATGGTACTTAACAGAAAAATTTGATGGTTGCTATAAAAATTAGACCGAAGATATTATTACTCTTAGAGAAAAATTATTATTAAAGTATAAATTTTGACTAAAAACGGATATTTTTGCCACAATTTCCTAAAAAAAAAATGGCAATCTATATATATATATATATATATTTTTTTTGGGTATTTGTTTTGCTTTTTTCTGGGGCAGCCACTGTTTGTTGCCACGTGGTTGATAATTCTTGAGTCAAAATAGAGAAAGGTGGCTTAACTAAAGTACTAAACCAAGCTGAATGGGTTCTATATACGTGACTTCCAGTATATATGTCCCAGTCTAACACCATACCTTACGTCTGCATTTTGATATTGGTTGAATTAGTGGGCCGGCTTTTTCCGCGTAGGACTTTTCTGTTTTTTGGAAACTATGCTGACTATTTTCACCTGCATTATGCTTGAGTTAATTAATTAACCTTCCAGAAGGTATTTATCCAATAACCCTGCCTAATAGAATGTACCAAAAGGGCATTTTCTTTTTTCTTCTTCTCTTTTTCTCTTTTTGGTTTTCTTTTGCTAGCTGCAAGTAAAAAAGGGCAAAATTTATCTCTTTTAAGTTAAATTTAGGGGATTAATAAAGCTAAAGCCTAAAGGGATATAATTGAAAAAGAGTTATAATGAACATGATCGATGATGAAATATGCTATGCCAACAAAGACATGGATAATTAAATTAATTTTGAAAAGTGAATAAGGAATAAAATTACGAGGAAAATATAGGAAAGAAGAAGAAGAAGAATAAGGGTAAAACAAAAAGAGATTATTCATCAAAACTTTTTTTTTTTTTTTTTTACTAAATACTGACTTGATCTTCAATCTCTCTATGTATGTAGATATTCATGAGTAATTCTTTTATCAAATCATACTTGCGATTACATACATAAAGGTAAAATATACCTTAATTATTCTAATTTATTTTACGGAATCTACAAACATGTATGCGACATGTATGCGTGTATGATTACCCTAATATTATAGATATTTGTATTAATGTTTGATGTTGAAGTTGATGCTTCTTTTGTCACTTACGTTAAATGATCTCAATGAAGAACGTTTTCTGGCATACAATTTAATGTGACGTGGAAGTTGGAACTCTCATGCACACTAATTTTATCCATATGTTTGGGATCATATGTTATTAAGTAAAGCATATAATTCCAATATGTGATGATGAAGTCGTATTTACCAATTTCGACTAATACTTTTCCTTATATATTCAATTTTTTTTTCTTACCTATCCTCGGCAAATCTTGTAGAGAATCGCCACTCCTAAGGTCTCATTTTAAAGAAATATCTGAATAATACAGAAATAATTATATGGAATAGAAATCAATCTCACAACACAAGAATTTAAATGAAAAACTCCCAAATCAGGAGAAAAATTATTGTCTCTCAGAAAAGAATTTCAGTATATAAAAAGTTTCTACAATCACATAAATTTCTATCTTTTCTACCCAATGACTCCAAAACATCCAAACACTTCCTTATAAGTATTCTCTTACTCACACCTTACACAGTCGCTCTTTGAAACCTCATCTTTTATAAAGAAATTCTGCTCTCTTTGAAAAGAGAAATAAAGATAAAAAAAGGATTTAATTAAAAAAAGAACTTGAAATGCTTCTAAGTTTTTTGGGATGTAGAGAATGAAGAAATAAAACCTCTATTTATAGGTCTTGAAAGATAGATACCGCCGTTTACTATTGCTATTACTGCTGTCATTTTTACTATTGCTATTATGACTGCCTTTTTTACTTCTGTTCATATATACATCAATAATTTCCCACTTGAATACTTGATTTCAATCATGTCTTCATATACGTCTTATCTCATAACTTATGTTGCTATCATTGTTTTTAGTGACAATCATACTCCATCATATGAGTATATATACCACTTAGAATTGACGAATTTTAAGAATTTCATCTTGGCTCATGTTGAAAGAATCTTGCTGATAATTATGATGCTGACTCCCATATTTGGCTTCTTCGGGAATCAATCAGCCATCGACATTATTCAGCACACGCCTTATATCAACGCTAAATCAATATCTATATGCAAACTTGCTGCTGCTAATTATGATACATCATCTTTTATGGCATCTTTAGAAATAAACGACATGCCATGAGGATGCACATATTATGATCAAAGAACAAGATTAACGTCTCCATCATAAGAGACAATATTAGCAGCATCACTAGATTTGGAGCTTTTAGTCGAACTCGCTCTACTATTTTGACAATTTTTTTTCAGGTACCCAGATTATCCACACTCCCAGCATATTATATTCTTTTTCATAAATTTTTTCTTCCTGGTGTCAACTGCAAATGCTGAGCCCTCAGATGGAACATTACTTTTACCACCTATCAGCCTTCTTTCTTCAGACAAAAGTTTACTTGTGATCTCATAAAAAATCAGTCTCCTTCCCATGCACCAAAATAGGTTTCATGTGCTCATAGAAAGGTGGAAGAGACTAGATGAATCACAATGTCTTATCTTTATCTTCAATTTTCACTCCAATAATATCTAGTTCAGAATGATACCATTCAAGATACTTAAATTATCAGAAATTTTTGCACCTTCATTCATACGTAATGTATGAAATTATTCCTTCAGGTACACTCGATTTGAGACACCTTTTATCTGATACAATTCTTCAAGCTTTCTCCAAAGGTCTTTGGTCGTCATTATTCCAAGCACGTTTGCGAAGATATTTTTGGCTAGATACATACGCATCGCACTTGCAGTTCTCTCATCCAGAACATCCCAGCTTTCATTGCTCATATTAGATTTCTTAGAATCTTTGTCCTTGTAAGCCTCTTTGCTTTTGAAAACCTTATGCAATCCATATTGAATCAATAAATCATGGACTTGTATTTGTCACAAGCCAAAATTGATATTCTTATCAAATTTCTCCACATCAGTTCTAACCAGAATTGAAATCTTGTTTCCTGACATCTAGCTAGCACTTCTAGTTTGAAAATCTGCTAAGAAAATTTTCAAGAAGGACTAAAGGGTTCAAATACTCCCACTTGAACACAACCTCCTTAAACATAAATTCTTAGACTAACACCAAGCTATAGTGCATTGAAGAACTCCGCTCTGATACCACCTGTTGGGAATCTAATCGACTCAG
This sequence comes from Parasponia andersonii, assembly GCA_002914805.1. Taxonomy (NCBI): domain Eukaryota; kingdom Viridiplantae; phylum Streptophyta; class Magnoliopsida; order Rosales; family Cannabaceae; genus Trema; species Trema andersonii. Next base: position 378,223 of record JXTB01000148.1, read on the forward strand.
ATTTGCTACTCATAGGATTTCACTTCAAAGAAATATGAAAATAATAGAGAAATAATAATAGGGAATAGAAACTAATTTCACAACACAAGAATTTAAGTGGAGAACTCCCAAATCAGGAGAAAAACCACTGTCTCTTAGAAAATAAGTTCATTATATGAAAAGTTTCTACAATCATATAGATTTCTCTATTTTCTACCCAATAATTCTAATACACTCAAGAATTTTTTCATAAGTATTCTCTTACTCATACCTTACACTGTCACTCTTTGACATCTCTTCTTTCATAAAGAAGCTCTACTCTTTTTTAAAAGAGAAATAACGAGAAAGAAAAGATTTAATTAGAAGAGAGAACTTAAAATGCAGTGAGAATACCACCTTTTACTATTGCTATTATGGTTGGCTGCTCTTTTTACTATTGCTATTACAGTTACTCTTTTTACTTCTGTTCACACATACATCAACAAACCTAATATATATATATATATATATATATATATATATATATATATATATATAATTTATTACATGGTACAAAGTCGGTATGTAATGTTTTTTTTTTTTGGAAGAAAAATCAGTATATAATTTTGTAACCTACGTATTTCAAATTCAATACAATACTAGTCTTGAACATAAGACACGTGTGGAGAGTGAAAAATAGTTCACTTTCTCTTCGACAGAGGACGAAGCAGTTGATACACACATCAAAACAAAAACAAAGAGGAAATATTCATCACTGAGCTTAATTTTCGTTATCAGGAAATGCTTGATGACCAGCAAATTTATCACTTCGAGGGACCATGCATTCATACAGATCAACATCGATCATCTCGATCATGAAAATGGTATCGAGATTGGACAGTTCTCCTCTACTCAATTGCTAACTCACATCAAGTTATAATTGCAAGATCACCTGCTCTGATCTTGTACATCTCACTAATAGGGCTTAATCCAGAACACAAAAATCAATACTTTAATCGTAAGAAGGCCTAACTCAAAATTTGATAAACATAAATTTTATAAATTTAAGAGGACAAAAAGTAAATTTAAATGAGTTTAAAACTAATTTATTTTTTTTAAAAAAAAGTTTACATGTTATTTATAAGATAAATAAAATTTAGAGAGCAATGTAGGGCTAGCAATTCGTATCTACGGATCGTATTCATGTCATATCGATGTACATCTATAATAGGTAAATACTCATTGAACGCGATCCGTAAAATAAACGAGTCAGAAATTATGACACGAACACGACTCGTTCATAAACATATTGATACGACACGACTTGTGTAACCCATTTACTAAACAAGTAATATTAATCTGCGACGCATGACCTGGGAACACAACCCGTTTAATAAAGGGCCTTATAGAAATATCACTAAATTTTGGATCCAATTCAAGTAAATATCCCTTTTATCAAATATTATAGCAAAATATCTACTATATATATTTATAAACCACATGTAAAATTTTATATATTATGTATAAAAATTATATGCTTAGTACATTTCAATATAGTGACTGAAATTAGTAGATAACATATCTACTAAGTGTAAAAATATAAATATACTTAGACATTCAGCTATAAAATTTTAAAAGTAAATATTTACTTAATCAAATTTAAAATTGTTCATCCACCTAAATTTCTCTTTAAAATAAATAGGTCAGAAATTATGAAACGATACGACATGACACAACCCGTTTATAAACGAGTTGACACGATATGGTCTGTTTAGTAAACAAGTAATTTTTCGTATTAGCAGATTCAACCTGAACACGACTTGTTAATTAAACGGGTCAATATTTCCAACTCGAATACGACACGAACATGATTAGGCTAAACACAAACCCGTTAATTTCGTACGAATTTCGAGTCGTATTGTCGTGTCGTATCGTATCGTGTCACAAATTGCTAGTCTTAGAGCAATTGTGCCTCTGGCTCCTATGTGGCTCCGCTCCTACTCACAAAAATCACCGTATCGAAATGCTGCAAGACAGGATTAGCGACTGCTAACTAATTTTCCAATTCAAACTTTAATTGATTCATGATTCATAGAGCATTTATGTTGATTTTACTAATTTTAAATCAATTAAGATATTATTTGATTGTAGTTAATTGTCAACTTACAAAGAAATTGTTGGAATTCTTCTAAAACTCGGTCAATTTGTATTTAACTTTACCCTTAACCAGACGTGAATATAGGTTAACAATTTGGTTGAAGTGCATCGTTAAAAATTCGTGTGTTCATTGCATTACCATTAATTCATTCGTTTCAATCCACACTTTCCTATCTTTCTTTTTTTCTAGTTGTACCGACAAAAACACACGTCAAACATATAATGGTCTTTTCTTTTGTGTGAACAATATTGCTAAACAGATCATTATTGACAGAATGGTCTGTTAACATCCACGCTCAAGAGTCAAACCAATACTTGAAAAATTAACCTCAAACCACACGTTAAACAAAGTCTTGTTCGATAGTCTTACATTTTTACCAACTTGTTTACTGGGGGTAATATTTCAATATTGAATGATGATCTTCGTATTATACGGCCTTTGATTTTATGACTATATGCGACCAAAGACCAAAGCAAAAATCATAGTAAACTGAAAATCCATATACATGCTAGCTTTTGAACATGACCTGAATGTAATTGTACCTATATAAGAAAAAAATTACTGGGAAAAATTCTAGTTCTAGATCATATGCATATATATATATATATATTTATATATATATATATATGTAAGTAATGAATTATGGGCACCCCATAGGTATTTGTTTTTTTACAATCTATAGGTGTTATTTTGCCTAATTAAAATTGATTAGGTATAGTTTTCATAGGAAAAAGTGGAGAGAGAAAAATATTAAATAATAGATTTTTCTTTTTCTTTTCCAACTAACCAAATTATAATAATCGTTAGACAATGATCTAATGGCTAAAGAAGAAATAACTAGCTATAAATAGGTAAAAAAAATACCTATTTGATTGAGAATCATTAATTATATAGTAATTTATACCATTTCTTTTGTATTATATGAAGATCGTACAAGGCACAACAACTTATAATACATGATCAAACTGTCATCAAAATATATAGTATCAAATATTAATTTAAGTCATCAAAATATATAGTATCAAATATTAATTTATACAAAGCTGTCTCTAGCTTAGTATACTAGCCAAAACGAATATTCAATGTTAGAGATGTCAATATGGGTTGGGTTTTGTAGACCGACCCACATCCTGAAGAAAAAACATGATACCGGCCTAACCTGGCCCAACGCAGCCTACATTATGTGGGCCTGAGTCAGCTCGTCACAAATAATAGAGATTGGGCTAAGTCTCAGTCATAGGCTCATAGGTCCGACCCGATCACATTTTTATCGGTCCACATTTAGTCATTCTATATATAACTTTAAATATATTTCTTAATTAAAATTTTAAAAAATATTAATTAAATATTTTCATTTATATATTTTTAATGTTATTTATTCACTTATTTTTGTTTATTTTCAATTTATTCAAATTTTAAAAGATTATGAATGAGTTTTAGACCTATATTTGATATTTTAAATCATAAAACAATAACATAATTAGAACTACATTGTGGCTCATATTTGGCTTGTATAAGTACGACTTACTTGGGTTCCCATAAAATGTGTATTAGGCTTGTGGATCATACCGGGCTCTTTAACTATTGTCTTTAATAGTTCAGAGACATTCTTTCTACGCTATAGACTGGATTCTCCTCCCCCCCCCCTCTTTATAGATTAATTAGTATTATTGTCTTTAATAGTTCAGAGACATTCTTTCTACGCTATAGACTGGATTCTCCCCCCCTCCCCCTCTTTATAGATTAATTAGTATTTGAGTTGTCTATATAATTATATAGGTATAATATTACTTTTGGTGGCTCTATTGCTATTGTTACCCTTTTTTTTCTCTCCCTATCTCCCGTTTAATTAATTAATTATTTACAAATAATATTCTTATGAATTGATATAAATATCCCCATTAGCTCAAATAATTAAAACTCTTATTTTTTATGTACAGTAATCATATGATACTTTGCTCAAATTTTTAAAAAAAAAATCAAGATTTTATGTTTTCTTTAAAAGTTTTTTTTTTTATAATCCAAGAGTTAACATTCTGTTTGTTTTTTTTTTTTTGGCTTTTTTTTTTGGAATGGAATGGAACCAACTGTTCTGAAACTCTTTTTTCTAAGTTTTTTTTTCCTTTTTAATTTGGGAACTTTTTTCTTATAAGTTTTTTTTTTTTTTTGGAGGGGAGGGGGGGAGATTTAGGAACCAATAAGTTGTGTAGATATAAAACAAAAGAAAAAAAAATTATTAGTTTTTATAATTTATACTGTTGTTGTAATTTCTAAAAAATTAAAAAAAAAAAATCTAAAACCTAATTTATTGTAAATTATAGGTAAAAAAAAGAAATATTTGGAGAAACATTTAACAAGAGATATTTTTGTATATAACATAAACTTATAAGGTATGTGAAAAGAAATTTTAAAATATTAGAGGGGTATGTTTAGAAGAGGGGTGAAAAGAGAGAAAAAAAATGGGTGACAATAGAGTCACCCTATCACTTTATATCTTGTATTTTGATACTTTGTTCAAATTGCATATTTTATTTTAGTTATTATCAACATTGACCTTTAGATTTAAAATCTGTTATAAATATATACATTGACACTAATTTAGAGCAGTTTATTTACCAAAATAACGTTTAAAAAATTGAAAATAAACTATGTAAAAACTTATCTGAGAATAAGTTCATTAAATCATCTTAGTAAATTGACTTCTCTAAATTGGTGTCAGAAAATGAATCTATAACAGATTTTAAATTTAAAAGTAAAAATTAATAATAATCAAAATATAAAATACAGACAGAATAAAATGTAAATACCAGATATAAAAATTGATATTATCTCATATAATTAATCTATATGTAGGTCCATGACCTCCGTGCTAGCTCTCTCTTTCTTTGTCTATTAGTTTCTCTAAAAAAGGCCAAAGCTAGGAGCGTGACCACTTCTAGAAGCAGTCAAATATTGGAAAGAGAAGCTTACCAATGCACAAAAGACTATATATATATAAGAATATACTTGAATTAATTTCTGTTTCAACACGTGCTTACGGATGCACTATTTATTTTTGACAAGTTGATGAATTTGGTACAAATATTTTAGCTTTAATTTGACACCTTTCTTGTACGCTGTTATTATTGTTCTTTTTAGTCACATGATGGAATCCACACTAATCCATATTGTATTCAACACATTATTTGCCATTTTACCTCCTTTATTTCCCATCTTTGGGTCTTGATGACGTTTTTTTTTTCCCCTTAGTTATTCAGCGGAAAACATTCATAAATATGAATATCTATTGATAGCTAAATAAACGAAAGGGAATTATCAAAATCATGTGGCACCCTGATTAGATTTTAGCTCATTGGAACTAAAGAGTTATTTTTTAAGGTAATTCTTATTTAAAGTAGAGGAAACTATAATATAATATACTCGCATATGTATATTAGTATAGATCAGGGTTGTTACTTCTTAGAATTAGTCATATTTAACCTAAAGAGGAGAGGATTGATATTTTACAAAGATGAAGCTTGACCAATAATGTATAAATCCATAAGCAAAATCAAGAATTTGTATATTAATTATACGTCATTGCCTCGCTCTGGGACTAACTACATATCATCTAGCTATATTTTTATTTTATGAATTATCGTCATTCTTGTATTTTCTTTGAATATTAGTTTCTTTTTAATTTGCAATGTTACCATTATTGTTTTATTCTCTCTTATTTTTCCCTGTAATTTATTCTACTAAATTAAGTGTTTTTTTTTATCTTTTTTTTTTCTTTATTTTTATCATTTGAGTCAACTCATTTCGTCATATTTCTTTCGTACTTTAAGAAACTATTCTCTCTATTTCTTTTTTTTTTTTTTTTCAAGTTCTTTGTTCTACATAATTAAGTCGGAAAATATCGTATCTCTGGCTGGCCTATATATATAATTGTATATAGTTGAATTAAACATGTCTATATAATTTAAAATTAGTTATTTTATTTAATTTTTTTTATTAGATAAACAAATCTGCTATATATTAAAAAGGCTAGAACTCGGGCAATAACATATTCCATCCTATGGAAGAAAAGAAATCTCCAACTAAATTATTAAGCTCATCCTTTACTCCTAAACAAACTAGGTAAATCATGTTAAGTTTCGTCACAAACACATGATTGCCCATGACTTCAAGAAAAAATAAAGGAAAAAAAAATACATTCAATATATAGTAGACTATGCCCTCAGTGAGACTATTATAATAGTCAATCCATTCAGTTCCATAGATGAGAGATTTTAAGTTGATAAACTTCAATTCTTGCAAAAATATCCTCCACCCGTTTGAGTTTGCTCTTCTAAAAGAAATAGTGACAAATTTTTTGTATAGATCAATATTCATTGATATTTATTATTCTAGGTTTGAAACTAAACCCACATAAAAAGTGAGACACAATGATCATAAAGATTGAAATCTAACTTCACATAAGAGAAACGATTATCAAACAAAAACAAAAATAAAATGAAAAGAAAATATCCTATCAGAGAAAGAGATTTTAAGGAGGATCTATCTCCCCAGTGTAGTATCCACACGAGATCAAAGTTATAGAGAGAAAGAGAACATTTTAGAGAAAAAGATAGCAACAAGAGTTTTCTCTCCTCTAATGTCCAAGTTTACGGTTAAAATCTCTACCACATTTCTTTTCCAAATTAGCTATAATAACAAGATAAATAAATAAAAATGAAATATCATATACATATAAAATTGGGAAATTAGGCCTAAAGAGAAATCCAATTAAGGGATACAGTAAAATATCTAAATTTTGGGCCTATTTTAAGTAAATATTTGTTTTTTAAATACTGTAATAAAATAACCGATATCTATTGTGTGATATACCAAAGTAAACTACATCATATCTAATATAAAAACTAATATAATCGTACATAAATATAGTTGGTATCTAAGTACGTAGATGTACCAAGTGTAATAAAATACATGTACTTATACATTTAGCTAACAAAAAAAGTAAAATAGACAATTCTTAAAATGAAGTATAAAAAGGATATTTACTTTAATTTGCCATCCAACTAAAACTTTGTTTGGAACTTGGATTTTAGTAGGAAAAGGAATTGTGGGGAAAAAATTGAAAGAAAAAGAGAAGGAAAATATTTTCCTAAAATTCTATAAAATTAAGTTTTCAAAACTTTTTTTATTGTAATTTTTTCATTATAATCTAAATGCTCCAAATTTATTGAAAACGTCCTTATGAAATCTCCATAAAATTTTTCCTTCACTCTTTGATTAAATCCAAATAAAAAAAAACTGAAATTCTTAAGATACTTTTTTTCCTCCATAAAATCCAAGATCCAAATAGAGCCTAAGTCTATAAACCATAAGAAAAAACAAATATAAAAAAAAAAAAAAAAGAAGATAGGTACCTTTATAGATGGTAGTCTCAAATAAAAGTATGCCATGAAACAAATAACAAGTACCAAAGTGTCTCTGTGCATAATTGCGAAAAGAGAGAACGTCCGATGAAAAAATATAAATGTCATCAATGACCTAGGGTAGGCAATCGTATAGTTTCGTATCATATCTAATTTCGTATCAAATCGGCCTAATTAAATAGTGTCGTTTCAAATTTATTTATATATTACATGCTTAATAAAAACGCCATTTACATCAATAAGTAATAACAAATGCAAATAGTAAAATCATTAGTTTGCTTCTTTTTTTTTTTTTTCTTTTTAAGTTATCTTTTACTTATTAAGACAATTTAGCTCATTACTCTTTTGTTTTTAATTTTATTTACAATAAATTTATTAGAACAATTTTTTTATGAAATAATTGTTTTATATTTCATGATGTATTTCAATAAAAAAATTATTAATCAAATTAATTTGAATCAATTAAGTATCAAATGTGTCAACTAAACACATAAATTTCGACCTATATTATCCTATTATCCCATATATTATCCTATTATCCCAAATTACCAACCTTGAAATGACCTTATATTTCATATTTCTTTGATGAAATTCTTGCTTTTAGAAATATAAGAATACTCCACTAATTTCGTTTTTGATTCTTATAAAAAGCCTTATAGTTTTACTATTTTAAAAAAAGAACCCTCTCATATAAGCTAAGTTAGGGGAATTGATGGTACATGAATTATTATAAAAAGCCTTATAGTTTTATTATCTTACAAAAAAAAAAAAAAAACTCTCTCATATAAGCTAAAATGGGGAATTGATGGTACATGATAAAATTACCTTATATAATATTAAATTTAGAAATTGCCTATATTGTTTTTCAAACAACACTTTTGTTTCAAATTACTTTATAAGTGATATTAAATTCAAAACAACTATTTATTTACTTAAAAGATAGTAACAATGAAACATAGATCTAAATATTCCATTTATTATGGATAATTTTGTCATTTCTCACCGTATTAAGCTTGTAGGAGAAGTTTTATAAGAATTATGTGATTAAAAAGTCATACTCAAAAGGGTTTTTCATATCTCTAAAAAACAAACAAGATTTTAAAGGGGCAAAAAAAAAAGAAAAAAAAAAGATTATTTTACGACATATTCACAACATCTATAAATGTCTAGCTAAAATAATTTGCTTCTCTAATGCCACGTCATTGTTCCCAAGAGATACCCAGAACTCTCCTCTAAGGGGAGTGTAGTTCACTTTCCAATCCTAAATTGCCAACTTACAAACTTGGTGACGGTTAAAGTCGTTAAACCCGCAAGAAACCGCCGTCACCTTTAGCCATTCCAAAAGCAGCAGGAGGATATATTCGTCATTCCAATACATTGGAAGGACAATTACGTAAATTAGTTGACACAGCTCTGATATAAGAGGTCTCAGAAAGCCTCTTCTGCTTACACTCTCTCTCATCTAGGGTTTTAGCGCAGCTCTCTCTCTCTCGTAAGGTTCGATCTCGAAGTCTCTCTCTGTTCTTGTATCGTCATTGTTTTAGATCTTGTTTACTGATTAGGGTTTATGCTCTGAATCTTACTTTGTTATCATTTTTTCTCTTCATTTTGTGTGGTTTGGAATTTTCATATTTATGATTTTTTTTTGGCTTTAGATCGTTCATATTTTGATATATTAATTTTTCGTTTTTTTTGAGAATTTTCCTGAATGATTTATGTTTGGGTATTTATGGATTTGCCTATATATTTGATTTTGTCGATTAATTTCTTATGCAGTTTTGGATTTTGTTCTATGTTTCATTTGTTTTTTCTTCTTGTAAATGCCCTTTTATCATCAGAATCAGTCCTTTTTTTTTTTAATATGTATATCTGATCAAGGGTTTTTATCTATGTTTCCTAATGTTCACTTGTTTGAATTGTTATCTTTGCTGGGTATGCGTCGATATAGTAAATCTCTACTGTTCCTAACTAGATGTGAAATACACTGAATCTATTCCTGTGTTTTCTTTTTCTTTTTTTGGTGAATCTCATATTTGCTTTTAGTTGTGTTTTCGTGTTGTTCATATTTTGATTTGATTTTATTTTTTATTCCCAGATTAAATTGCATAATGGGGAAGGAAAAGATCCATATCAACATTGTGGTTATTGGGCATGTCGATTCTGGGAAATCGACCACAACTGGTCATTTGATCTACAAGCTTGGAGGAATTGATAAGCGTGTGATCGAAAGGTTCGAGAAGGAAGCTGCTGAGATGAACAAGAGATCATTCAAGTATGCTTGGGTGCTTGACAAGCTCAAGGCTGAGCGTGAGCGAGGTATTACCATTGACATTGCCCTCTGGAAGTTCGAGACCACCAAGTACTACTGTACTGTCATTGATGCCCCTGGCCATCGTGATTTCATCAAGAACATGATTACGGGGACTTCACAGGCTGACTGTGCTGTGCTCATTATTGACTCGACAACTGGTGGTTTTGAGGCTGGTATTTCCAAGGATGGACAGACTCGTGAGCACGCACTTCTTGCCTTCACTCTTGGTGTCAGGCAAATGATTTGCTGCTGCAACAAGGTAGATAAGGAGATATAGACTTCATATGGTTGCTAATTTAGTTCTTAACTTGCTTTAATTTATGTAAGTAGTGGTGTTTAGCTTATTTTATTGCTCCTGAACAGATGGATGCCACCACCCCGAAATACTCAAAGGCAAGGTATGATGAAATTGTGAAGGAAGTTTCTTCCTACCTGAAGAAGGTTGGTTACAACCCTGAAAAGATTGCGTTTATCCCCATCTCTGGTTTTGAGGGTGATAACATGATTGAGAGGTCCACCAACCTTGATTGGTACAAGGGCCCAACCCTTCTTGAGGCTCTCGACCAGGTCCTAGAACCTAAGAGGCCCTCAGACAAACCCCTCCGTCTCCCACTTCAGGATGTGTACAAGATTGGAGGCATTGGAACTGTGCCAGTGGGGCGTGTGGAAACAGGTGTCCTCAAGCCTGGTATGGTTGTAACTTTTGGCCCCACTGGATTGACCACTGAAGTCAAGTCTGTTGAGATGCACCATGAGGCACTTCCGGAAGCTGTTCCTGGTGACAATGTTGGCTTTAACGTGAAGAATGTTGCTGTCAAGGATCTCAAGCGTGGTTTTGTTGCTTCAAACTCTAAGGATGATCCTGCCAGGGAGGCAGCTAACTTCACTTCCCAGGTTATCGTCATGAACCACCCCGGCCAGATTGGAAATGGTTATGCCCCGGTTCTTGATTGTCATACCTCTCACATTGCTGTTAAGTTTGCTGAGATCCTGACCAAGATTGACAGGCGGTCCGGTAAGGAGCTTGAGAAGGAGCCCAAGTTTTTGAAGAATGGTGATGCTGGGTTTGTTAAGATGATTCCTACCAAGCCTATGGTGGTTGAAAGTTTCTCAGAGTACCCTCCTCTTGGTCGTTTTGCTGTCAGGGACATGCGTCAGACTGTGGCCGTTGGGGTCATCAAGAGTGTGGAGAAGAAGGATCCTTCTGGGGCGAAGGTTACCAAGTCTGCGGCCAAGAAGAAGTGAATCGTGCGGTTCAAGATTACTGAAAGTGAAGGCTCTTTTTACCGTTACAATAAAGACTGGGTTCTTATTACTAATAGTTCCAATGGAGCCTTAGATCTCTGTTTTGTTGCTTATAGTTACAAGTCTCCGCCGTCTTCACGCAGCTGTTCGCAGAACTGGGTGCTTGATCGACGGTGGCATGGCTTTTGTGCCGCTTGACGTCTCCTATTGTCGTCTTTTGTTTCGTGTCTTGCGATGCTTAATTTTTGTTTAGCAGCTATGGAGTTTTAGTCGTCTTCCTTCCTATGCTGCTGGATGTTTGTTACTAGCGTACTACACATTTATAATTAATCTTGTCTTTTTGTGGTTTAACTTCTGCTTTAGCGTTTTGTTTTATATTTTACCAGTTACACAGCCCTTCATAAATTTTGAGGGGAAAAAATTGGTTACGGATTGTAGCTTTCTCTTGTACAGTTGTGGAAAGCATCAGGTAAAAATATTGAATAAACAATGGAAAGAATAATGTCACAACCCGAGACTGGGTCATTGACAGAGCAGAGTATTTCATAAAAAATGAAATATTGAAAAATATTGTTTTAAAAAAATGACTCAATTAAATCAAAAATTTGTGCAGGTCATTGAGAGAGCAGGGTATTTCATAAAATAGAGGGAGAGCATAGTATTTCATAAAATAGAAATACTAAAAAATATTTTTTTAACAAAATGACTCAATTAATTCAAAAATTTGTCCTAGGGATTTTAATCTTTCAAAATTGGTCTTCATAAAATTTTTAATTGAAAATAAAACTCCACAATTATGCAACTTATTGAACATAGACCGTAATTAAAACAATTATTTAATAGTCATGTATAGTAAATCATCTCACACTCGAACACAGACATAAGTAATACAAATCGTGTCCAAATCTCATATTCTAGTTTATAAAGATTAATGAAATTCTAAATTTCTACTCAAATCTAAATATTTCATAAGTTTTGTAGGAATTTATCAAAATATAAATAAACTAGTTATTCTGTAAATGTTTCAATCTAGTTTTTTAGTCCAAATCACACTGAGTGTCACCTGAGGGGAAGAAGAGAGTGAGCTAATGCACAGTAGAGAATCGATTACAAGTTTATATATATAGGTTGCCATTTTTTTTTAACCTATGGGTAGGTATTTTTTTTTTAGCCGTTGGATCACTATTTAATGGTGATCCAATGACTATAATGAAGTGCATGAAAAGACGTGCATCATTAATGCTCTTTCTCTCTCTTACTTTTTACAATAAAAAAATGTGCATGCTAAATTTTCATTGGCCAAATTGATACCTATGCATAGGTAAAAAAAAAAAAAAAACCTACTGGATTGGTACCCAAAAAAAAAAAAAAAGAGATATATATATATATATAAGAAATATACTTATGTTGAAAGTCTTGCATGGTTAGTATTCCATTCAAAACAGTTCATAAAACCCAAGTAGAAATAATAGTTCAATAGTTTAAACATTTCAAACTATTGTAAAACATCCATCAAAACTAGTACATATCTATTCAAGACAACATATAATCATATATGCAATTATGATGTCCGAAGCATCCTAATGGATCACCCGTAAGTCCGAGCCACCTAAAGAGGCGTCGTAAGTCCGATTATCTTATGTGGGCATCGTAAGTCCGACGACCGTGTAAATATGTGAGTGCATGCCAATACTATATGAATAACAGAATAAGAATATGCACCATTTCCACAAAATCTCAAAATAACCATGCAATGTTCTTTAATCAAACAACATTTAGTCCTCAAATTGCATTGAATTTTCTAAGAATTTCGGCATTATAATAGCCATTTTTGATCAAAATCCAATTTCCTATAGAAAACAGCTTCAAATAGTATATATATGACATGCCAACTAGTGTGACGTGTCTCCCAAGCAGTTTATATCTCAAATCAGGTCAAAACAAATATAAACACAATTTTTATAAATCATTTCACGAAATTCCATATTTGTCAAAAATATGTAAAAATCAAAATTAAACCAATTTGAAGATCAAGTAATCGAATCCCTACCTCAATCGAGCGTCAAACTAGCGTTACAAGGTTATGGAGAAAGTTTGGCATCGTTTGTGTCGTTTGGAAGAACGGATGTCATTTTCGAACTTTTGATTCCTTGGTTTGAAAACTTGATTTTCAAATGGAGTTTCAAATCATGAAACGGACTTCACCACTGAATTCAGAGCACCCAAAAACCCTAGACTAGATTCATAATTTGTCAAATTTAGATACGGGTCCCATGACACGCAAATCGAGGCAAATATGAGCCGTCTGACTTCTTTTTTGGGCCTGTTTCAGAACGTAGTCAATATATATCTCATTTTTCACCATTTTTAACATAGATTCCAAAAATGATATTGGTTTTAAAATAACGGTCTGATCAAAAAGTCAATTTCGTAACTATTTAGGCATAAAGTTGTCCAACCAAATGAAAATTAAACAGAGCAAAATTGAGACATGAGGTACCTACCACCAGATTGCTCATAAAGAAACGAGTGCACGGTGACTGGTTTTGCAGCGAATGGTGGCCGGAATCAGCTCCGGCGAGCAAAAGAATCCGAGGTATTTTTCGCCGTTTTCCAGCGATCGTGGGCTCCAATGCGACTGGTTCTGGTAGAGGAAGCTTCGTCCGGCAGAGGGACGTCGACGCCGGTCGATGGCACAGGGCAGTGAAGGCTGGTGGTAGCTCAACGGATTTCGGGTTTCGGGTTTTTGCTCCGGGGACTAGATCGAAAAAGAAAGAGAAAATGCATGGATTTATTTGCAATTTTTGAACTGTAGCACCACGTGTCAACTTTTGGTTAATTGGACATTGTTTTGCTTATTTGCATATGGACCTAATTTTCTGAAAATCTTCTCAAAAAAACCTGTAAATAATTACATTTTGACCCCAATTTTTCAAATTTTTCTTACATTTTCGCCCAAATGAACCTAGACCCAATTCTGTCCAAATTCATCTAATAATTTTTTTTATATATCGGGTCAAAAGACCAATTTGTTCTTACAATTTTTAAGGAATTTCATAGACTGGATGATGCAAGTTCATTAGTAAAACATTGTATTTTCTCAAATCAACAGAATATAACATGTATTTTCTACCGAAAAAGAAAAGGACGAAAAGGTAGTAGTTGCTGCCAAATCTGATAATTATGTTGAACAAGTAAATGTAATTACTTTAACTTGAAAACAATTTAAATGTAATTTAATACCAAGAAATGCGAAGTCCTCAGACTTACCGGGGAAGAGCTTCTCAGTGTACATCAAAACTGATACAGCTGAACAAGTAGAAAACAACTGAAAGCACAATTTGACAATTTCTCCTAATAGTTATAGACAACTTGGGAATCACAGAGCCTAGATAAAAACAATAAGATTGCCTAGATAAAAACAATAAGGTTACTTGAAATAAGTTATTTTGGTTGGTATTCATCCAGAAGTTAAAATTAAGTTAAATGTAAATCATTGATCGGCAAAAATTAAATCATTTGACGTGGACAAATTACAAAACTGGACTACGAACAAAAGAAAGTTCAATATTTGCTTAGAGCTCACTGGTGGGGTTTATGAACAAACTAAATAATGACAAATTCTAAAAAGTAGCCATAACACGCAAAATTTCATAGACCATGTAATCCAAGAGAAAAGTAATGTCAGATACTAATTTGTTTCTTATTGACAACTAAACTTCAAGTCTGTTGTCTTACAAATCTTAAAACGCCAAAATCCCGGGTAAGGGCCTGATAGAATAATCATCAAAGCTAAAAACTTAGAAGCAGCATCATCATCCGAAAGATCACAAATTTTTAAAAGCCGACTCAGGAGTTCCTTTCTGAGGGGTCAATCTTGCTAACAAAGCTTTGTTATGACAGTGCTCTGCATCAACGAAGTAGAAGTTTCCATTGGCTTTAAATGTCACAAAAGGCCGATTAGTCTCCGGAGGTCGAATATCAGCAAACTTAATAGTTCTCGGAATGTGTGTTGCTAACCACGACAACATCTCCACCTCGAATGTGTCAGAACCAGGCTTCCACCTCAGCTTGTGAACGTAGGGGCTTACAAACCAGTGAAGGGCAGCAGTGGTACTAGCACTGAGGAATATGACTGAAGAAGCCACCGCACCCTTAAGGATCACATTCATATCAGGCGATGTCATGAAGGTAATAACAGGCCCTAGAGACACAGAGAGGCAGCAGGTTGAAAGTGATAAAAGCTTGACTTTCTTTATAGTTGAAGAGATTGGTCCATAGTAAACTATCCCAGAATCTTTTTCATCTTCGCCACCTTCTCCCACTTTTCGTGGACCAATGCTTAGTTTACCATTGTCTTCAGCCGTCGATGCCCGAGAAGCCCATCTTTTCTGGGCAGGATTGACCTGGATCCGGGGACTGAAAGTTGGTCCGGTGTTCAAACGATTTGCCCATGTTCCAGACCTACAAAGATGATTCCCTGATACAGAGGAGTATTTGTCAACAGCATTAAAATCACAAGTCAACTATTGAGGTTTTAGAATTCATGTTATATAACAGGAGAAACAAAAGTATAATAATAAAAAAAAAAAGCAAGAGAATCCAGTTAAAAGAGTCGAGAGTTCACATAAATACATGATTTTCAGGGTATTAAAAATTAGTTTCAATAACAAACATGGGTAGTAAAAACTCAGGCAAAAAGGAGAACACTGAGAAGCAAATACAAAAGTTTTCCCATTGGATTTTTTTTTTTTTAAAAATTTAATTTTTAATTTTTAATTTTTATTTTTCAATGCTGGAGATCCCAAAATTTAGCCATGGGTAGGTTGAATGGTCAGCGCATGGTTTGCTCCAAATACGATTCCTCATGGGGACCTACCTAACAATATGCTAAATTTTCCTGCTTCATACAATCGCCGACCTAGTAATATGCTAGAGTTTTCAGCCTCTCCAAGATTACAGGGCTTAACGGGAGGACTTTATTTTTTTCCCTGAAAAAAAAAACCCGGACTGAGTTTTTTTCTGATGTAAATCCATTTTATAATCAAGTTATGAAAAAAAAAAAAATGTCAATCTTCCAGAGTAACATCCTCTTGTTACATTAACTTATGAACATAAAGGCTAAGACACCCAAAACTTTCACATAAATTCAACACATAAGAGCCCAATTGAAGAACCAGACAACCATTAATCTGAGAATTTTCAACATGTCTTGCTATGCCATAAGAACCGAAATTCATTCAACTACTTAATATTTAAAAAAAAAAAAAAATTTGATCCAAAGATTGCTGCCCGTCAAAAACACAATTCATTACTTCTAATACTAATAATAGCTCTTTCTTTTCCCCTCAAAAAAAGGGTATCTTTAAAACTCCATGAAAAAACCATAAATTGTTTTAGCGTAAGATTGGAAATGAGAAAGATATTAGTAATTAAAATGTATATTGAGAACCCCAGTAAGTATTTTAGTGTTAAAATCTTTCACATAAGCAGAGATAAGAGAGAGAAAGAGAGGAACCTGAGGCTGAGGAGGAGTAAGTGGAAGCACGAAGACGCCTGGAGCGTGATCTCAGTAGCTGAAACAGAGCCGCTCTCCCCATTTTCCTACTCTTTTGTTTTCTTCTTGCCAAGCCAGGGTTTTAGGCTTCGGAGGTTTGTTTCGATCTCAAATGGAATTTGGGAAAAATAACATGGTTTTTTTTTAGGTTTTCTAAAATTATATATTAATATTGACACAGCTAAACCACCACGGGCATTTGGTCTAGTGGTATGATTCTCGCTTAGGGTGCGAGAGGTCCCGAGTTCAATTCTCGGAATGCCCCCCATTTTATTTTAAACCCATTGTATTATTTTAACATATATTTTACATTAAATTTATACTTAATACATTCTGAAATATAATTTTATTCATAAAATGTATACTAATAAAATACCTATGGTTTATATTTCTCCATAATGGATATAAAAATATGATTTTGTGAAATAAAAATAGAAAACGGGTATGCACAAAAATGTGCTTAATCCCATTTTCTTTTAACCTTTCTGCCCATTATAGTCTTTTATGGCCCATTGTATTATTTTAACATATATTTTATATTAAATTTCTACCTATGTATACGTTTTGAAATGTAATTTTATTCATAAAATGTATACTAATAAAATACCTATAGTTTATATTTCTCCATAACAAATATAAAAATATGTTTTTGTGAAATAAAAATAGAAAACGGATATGCACAAAAATTATGCTTAATAAAACGTATATTTATGAACTTTTTTTTGTTAATTTTTATAATGGATAAATTATATTTTATGGCCCATTGCATAATTTTAACATATATTTTACATTAAATTTATACCTATGTATACGTTTTGAAATGTAATTTACTCATAAAATGTATACAAATAAAATACATATGGTTCACGTTTCTTCGAAACTGGGTATAAAAACATGTTTTTGTGAAATAAAAATAGAAAACGGGTATGCACAAAAATTGTGCTTAATAAAACGTGTATTTATGAACTTTTTTTTTTAAATTTTTATAATGGAAAAATTATATTTTATGGTCCATTGCATAATTTTAACATATATTTTACATTAAATTTATATCTATGTATACATTTTGAAATGTAATTTATTCATAATATGTATACTAATAAAATACATATGGTTTACGCTTCTTCGAAACCGAGTATAAAAGCATGTTTTTGTGAAATAAAAATAGAAAACGGATATGCATAAAAATGTGCTTAATAAAACATGTATTTATGAACTTTTTTTTTCTTAATTTTTATATTGGATAAATCATATTTTATGACCCATTGCATAATTTTAACATATATTTTACATTAAATTTATACCTATGTATACATTTTGAAATGTAATTTTATTCATAAAATGTATACTAATAAAATACATACGGTTTACGTTTCTTCGAAATCGGGTCTAAAAACATGTTTTTGTGAAAAAAAAAAATAGAAAACAGGTATGCATAAAAATGTGCTTAATAAAACGTGTATTTATGAACTTTTTTTTTCTTAATTTTTATATTGGATAAACATATTTTATGACCCATTGCATAATTTTAACATATATTTTACATTTATTGTGTAAATTTATACCTATGTATACATTTTGAAATGTAATTTTATTCATAAAATGTATACTAATAAAATACTTATGGTTTATATTTCTCTAAAAACGGGTATAAAATTTGTTTTTATGAAATAAAAATAGAAAATGAGTATGCATGAAAATATGCTTAATAAAACATGTATTTATTAACTTTTTTTTATAATTTTATACTAGACAAATCATAATTTGCATTTAGTATTCAGGTTGACATACTGTTTATTTTGCTATAGTTCTTGAAAAATGGACATTTACTTAAAATAATAATGCTAGGTATGCCAACAAATTTACTAAATTTTTAATACAAACATGTATGTCGTGTGAATTGTCACCATTTAATTATCATATTAGAACTTACTACAAATAACTTTAATATCATCTACCATGACAACTCAATTTTTGAAAGACTATTATAGTCTTTTACGACCCATTGCATTATTTTAACATCTATTTTATATTAAATTTATACCTATGTATACGTTTTAAATGTAATTTTATTCATAAAATGTCTACTAATTAAATACCTATAGTTTATATTTCTCCACAACGGATATAAAAATATGTTTTTGTTAATAAAAATAGAAAACGGGTATGCACAAAAATTGTGCTTAATAAAACGCATATTTATGAAATTTTTTTCTTAATTTTTATAATGGATAAATCATATTTTATGGCCATTGTGTAATTTTAACATATATTTTACATTTACTGATTAAATTTATACCTATGTATACATTTTGAAATATACATTTTGAAATATAATTTATTCATAAAATGTATACTAACAAAATGCATATGGTTTATGTTTCTTCGAAAACGGGTATAAAAAACATGTTTTTGTGGGAAAAAAAATAGAAAACGGGTATGCATAAAAATGTGCTTGATAAAGCGTGTATTTATGAACTTTTTTCCTTGATTTTTATACTAGATAAATCATATTTTATGACCCATTGCATAATTTTAACATATATTTTATTTGTAAATTTATACCTATGTATACATTTTGAAATATAATTTTATTCATAAAATATATACTAATAAAATACCTATGGTTTATATTTCTCTAAAAATGGGTATAAAAATATGTTTTTGTGAAATAAAAATAGAAAACAAGTATGCATGAAAATGTGCTTAATAAAACATGTATTTGTTAACTTTTTTTCTTAATTTTATACTGGACAAATCATAATTTGCATTTGGTATTCAGGTTGACATACTGTTCATTTTACTATAATTCTTGAAAAATGGACATTTACTTAAAATGATAATACTAGGTATACTAACAATTTTATTAAATTCTCATTTGCAAAATGTAACCGTATTAAAAATTTAATAAGCTAATTGGATACGCATTATTCTTACTTAAAATGGGCCAAAAGTGGGTCTGCTATGAGACCCGTAGTCCCTCCCCTACTTTTCTCTCTCTTTTTCTTTTTGTTTTTTGTTTTTTTTTTTTCAAGTCTTCTAGAAAGACGTAGGTAAAAATCCAGAAGAAATGGATGGGCTCATCGGCCTCATAGTCTTTAATTCTCCTTTTTTTTTAAAAAAAAAAAAAAAATTATTTTTAAAAATTTTTGCAAGTCTTCCAGAAAGACGACGTAGGTAGCTAAAATTTCAGAAGAAATGGGACTCGGCCCTGGTTAATTCGTAGGCAAGTTCCATGCAAGAATTTTAAGACTCTGGATCATGAACTAATAAATTAACCAAAAAAGTCAAACCACAATCAACTCTTTATGATTTTTTTAACCTTTTCTTCCAGAACATATCAACTAATTTTCCAACCGAACCATCCATCCAATTTCTAGCTAACTATTTTTTTCTCCTGGTATTATGACATAGTAATATATATATATATATACCTGTCTATAGCTCCGACATATTTGTTCATCTAGCTTTATTTCTACCAGTAATTAACTAGCTATAAACCACCCAAAAGCCATGGAAATGGACAAAACCTCAGACGCACCACTACTTGTCCATGATCATTTTAATTATAGCTACTATGACCAAGTGTTGGAAGACAACAACAACAAGAACGACGGCGAAGACGACGCTATTTCTCTATGCAACTTCTCAAATGGAAACGACGAAGAAAACGACGTCGTTTCATACAATGACGACCCAAATGATGCTTTCGAATTCTCCACCACCGAAACATTATTAACTACTGGTCACACAGAAACCCTCCTCTTCTGTGGGAAATCCATTCCCTGTAGATTAAATTCAAAACTACCCATTTCCTTTCCTCAAACGACATCGTTGTCTCAGACTCCTCACGCCACGTCATCGTTTTCTAGGAGTGCTACTGAGTCAGGCTCTCTCAACAATGGTATTAAGGCTCAATCCTCTCGCTTCCATAATGTCCGTACTGCTACCACTACTACTACTCCTCCTCCTCCTCCTCGTTCCAGCTCCCTTCGGTTACCGGAAGCCCGGAACTCCCGGTACCTCCAGAACTACTCGAGTAGTAGTAGTATTTGTTCTCGTAAGCATAACGTTTTGATTGGACTGACCAAGTTTCCACCAAAGATGGAGCTCAGCGAGATAAGGAAGCGCCAGAGTCGACGGGCTCCGGTCCCGATGTTCTCCTCTGCTGCTTGCGGCGGAGATCAACCGGTTGTAGCCGGTGGCCAGAGTGGTGGGAAAGGGAATTGGGGTCTGCTTAGACCTCTTAGGTTTAGGTCTAACCTTGTGAGCGCCTTGGCTAGAGTTTCTTTTGGTTGTATACGACATGTTTGAGATCATCTCGATCATGGCCCACGTGGTTAGCACGTGCCAGTTCTAGATCTAGTGTTGTATGTGTTGGTTAATTTTTTGGGATAATTGCAAAAAAATATAAATATGGTGAGATTTAGATTTAGGTGTTATGTAATTTAAATTTTAAAATTTAGACTCTTTAAAATAATATTATGAGATTAAGAATTTTTAAAAATTAATAATTTGAATAGATTATTTTGAATAATTTTAACTGATAAAATACAATAATATCCTTAAAATTAAAATGAATAATATAGATATTTCTAGTTTTAATAAAAGATCTTATTTTTTTTTCATTCTTAAAATTGGCCAAAAAATCTGTCTAAGGTATTAATTTTTAAAAATTTTTAATTTCATAGTATTATTTTGCAGAGTCTAAATTTTAAGGTTTAAATTACAAAAATCTAAATTTCAGGGTATTTTTTTTTTTCAGATATCCCTAATTTTTTATTATTTATTATTTCAAAATATTGTTTGCTACCGGCCGATCAAGTTTTGAGATTATTGGCACGAAATGAAGGCGGCGTTTGGGCATTTTTTACTCGAACTACTTAGTCAAAAAACAAATAAATAATTGGAGCAAGCAAACAAAATAAATAAACAAATGAAAATATAAAATAAAAAAAATCCAAATTAAGTTGCTTGAAAAGAAATTTCACTACGCACTCGATCGTCGGTCCAAGCTACGTTTGGCGTTTTGTGATTAAACCAAAAGTCTAGTCAAAGAATTGAATTTCAATGGAGAATAATAACAAACACTCAAGAAAATAATTTGTCTTTGCCGGACAAGCCAGAGATATTATATATATATATATATATATATATATAATTGAATAATTAATGGAAGGAAAAATACAGAGTAAAATAAAATAGTTTTATTAATTATGATTAAGTATCTAATGTGAAAATAATTTAACAATGACTTGTAATCTTGGAGGTAAACCATTAACCCTAGACTTCTAAATTTTACTGAACATTCGCATGTCTCTCACCTTTCTCTTATTACCGTCAAATTTCAGTTAGTTAGAATGTGTTTGCAAAATTTTGACGCCATATTGCTCATTAATTGAAAAAAAAAATATCATTATTAAGAGCGAATTAGAACTCCAAAATATTACCAGAAAAAACCAATTCAAAATTTATACCATCGAACTAGGTATCCATCCTACTGCGATATGGAAATTAATTGTACTATATAGTATTTGAAATATGTATATATAATTTTGTTGAGGCTTGTTTTCATAGAAAGTATGTATAATTTTGTTGAGGCTTGTTTTCAAAGAAAGTGATAAAGCTTTGTACTAAATTTTTTTTTTCTCCATATTTTAAATTTATGATCTAATAAATAATTAAAAAAGAAAATTAATACTATATTATTTTATGTATATACATAATACATGCATGTTTATTATTATAATTATTTAGACTTTTCTATTTGTTATGTTTGTCATATATTTTGAGGTTAATTACTAATATTATTTCCCCCTGAAAATAGCGAAACAATAATCTGAGAAGCTACTATATTATGATTTGGCCGAAAGGAAAATTAAGAGAAAAAACCTAAAAAATCAACTATATATATGTTGGAAGATAGTATTTGAGGTTTGATGTATAAACAGCTTCCAGTACTATGTTACATTAGACGACATGCTACGCACCTAATTAATCTCGCTAGTCTATTTTTATTCATTTCTAGGCCGAAAAGGCCAATCTTCTAGTAACCATCAAAATACAAACTAGATCTTTCAATCTTTTCTTTCATTCATTTTATATTTTCAGCCATATATCTACTACTTCCAGAAGGTCAGCTACCTAGAGATGACTGTGGCACCGAAGCATCTCTCACTGTACATCATATAATATTATTGGTATAACCTACACTTATCGGTACCCAAAGGAAGCATCCTATTTATTTTATATAATATATATTTTAAACGTGTTTTCTTTACATATAAATACATGACACATAAACCCAAACTTTTCTCACTCACATTTTCACATCTTCATTTTCTTGCTTATTCTTTTACAAAATTCTCTCATCCCTCCTATACTTTAAGCCTCAAATATTCATCTATGCTTAATATGGAAGACTCAAACGACAAAAAACTACAACCAGAAAATTACTTGGACGACGAAACAGACGACGCGCTCTCCTTCTGCGACCTTCCAAACAGCCTCAACGACGTCGTTTTTCCCCAAACGACATACCCTGAAAACGATTACGCCTTCGAGTTCTTCAACCCAATCGCCGCCGAGATCGATCCCTCCACCGAAACCGTCGTATTCTGCGGCGAAATCATACCTCCGAAACAAAAGAACGAGTTCCTACGACACCCCAAGAACGGTCTCTTCATTCGCAGAGAGTCGTTTAAAAGGTCCCACAGCTTTCGATCATCTTCCGATGTCGTTTCGGCGAACCCGGCGGTTCACGAGTATAGTACTGCTCTAGCTAGTAGCGCTATTACTCGTTCGAGTTCGGTTCGGTTCGGTCGGTTTGGTAGCGTTTTACCGGCAACGGGGAACTCCCCGTTCCGGAGCAGTAACTCTAGGAAGCATAAGGTTCTTATTGGGTTGGTGAAGATGCAGCCGAAGATGGAGCTGAGTGAGATAAGGAAGAGACAGCAGAGCCGGAAGGGTACACCGGCACCGATGTTTCCGGTGAAAGAGAGCGGCGAACCGGCTATAGCCGGTGATCATGGGGTAGGTACAAATAGTAGTACCGGTAGTACCAGTCACTGGGCTTTGTTTAGGCCGTTGCGCTGTAGCGCCCACGTTGTTTGCGCGTTGACTAAGGCTTCGTTTGGTTGCATTCCTCATGGAAATATATGAAGGAGTCAAACAGCGCGAAAATTATATGTTTTGTTTGTTTGTTTATTTTTCCTCTCTCTCTTTTTTTTTTTTTTTTTTTTTTGGNATATACTTATTTGAAATGACATAAATTAATAATAATAGAACTCTAATTAATAAGACCCCTAAAAACATCTAATTCTTTATCTTTGCATCGAAATTTATTTTTAAAAATTGATGTGCAGACGTTTAACTTTTTATGGATTTTGTTAATAATCGGGATGAAAATTGAATTTGTTGACATTAGAATGAAAACCATATATGTTTTGATCAATCTAATTATTGTTGGTCTTTCAATTAAATAAAGTAATGTTCTCGTCATAATTACTTTTATCTACATCACAATCTTAAAAAGGACGACAAGAGAAGGAAAAAGAAAACAAAGGGGTAAAAGGCCTTAAAAACATAAGGGATACATTTATATATATGGGAGATAATTTCTACATTTATCCATCAATAGTTACAAAAATTAAATTTTGATCATTAGATAAAAATTAAATGGTTATGATTTGGTGGTTAATTAGCCAAAAATATTATAGTATTTATTATTTATTTTACCTATCAGTATTTATTTTGATATTTTTCAATTAATTCCGTAATCCGATTCCTCCATTTAAATACTTTAACATTGTTAACAATTTTTTAAAAGGAAATTATCTTTAATCCAAAAATCTCAATCTGCCTAATAGATTGAGGAATAATTATTGCATTATAAGCATTCCTTAATCTGCTTATTTTCTTTTTTAAATTTTTGACTAAGATGATTTTCTTTTGTGTATAAAAAGAATAGAGTTTATTTTAGTATTTTTTTTCATTATGTGAATTTTCTTTACATTACCTTTTTATTTCCCAAACATTCCTTAATCTACCTTTTTTTTTCCTACTAACGCAATTTTTTTTAGTTTATAAAAAAATAGAGTTTATTTTGGTACATTTCCATTAGTTTTTTTTTTTTTTTACTTCACTTCTTTTTCTCATTTATTTCCTTTAGAAAATAAAATTTGTACTAAAATTATAAATCCTATGATAAAAATCAATAAAGAGTATATATATATATAAATATATATATATTTATATATATATATATATTAATAAATGATGGATGTTGACAGAAAAAAGCGTTAACATAAAGCTAACGCTCTATTTGTTTAAAAAGAAAAGAAAAAAAGAGAAAGATAATGGGAAACAAAGAATAAAATAATTATACCTATCGGTAGTAATTTTATTAATATCTATCGGTCGTGATTTTATGAAATCAGTATTTGAGTCTGACTCTATATATAAACAACCATATGTTTGGCTTTTTGCATAAAAAAAAAAAAAACACTTATATTGAAGTCAATGAAACCTTCTTCTATTTGTGATTTTTATCAAATCTCACTATGGATTTATATACATGGTCTAAATTAAAGTTAAAATTATTGAAAAAGAATATTTTTACCTTTTAAAATCATATAACATGAATTTTATACTTCAAGATAGTTTGGATTCTTGAAATGTTACAGATTAATCATTTGTTGGTCTAGATGGTTTCCCTTTTCAGTTGTTTCCGTGGTTTTCAATCAATAATTTTAAAGTGTAAATCTAAAAACCCTCATTTTATTAAGAGCAAGTTAGGGATTCAACAAAATTTGGAGAAAAGAAAATTATTAAAACAAATATTATTAATTTTGGACTAAAATGCAAAAATCTTGTAGAAATTTAGGCCATTTTGCAATTAAATGGGACTATATTAGGAGAAATATAGAATTAGTGGGTTAAAATGAAAATAAGGAAAGAAATGTCCAAAATGAGTTGGCAAAGAGGCATATTTCCCCCCTCCCCCCCCAAAAAATCTATTATTTTCTTTTTTATTCTGATTTTCCATCTTCTTTATTTTCAAATGAGCGCTAAAATATTGTAGCTATCAACCAATGACACATGCTTGTCCTCTTAATGAAAAGCCACTACGTAGTCAACCCTCTGGCCGATGGCCCCTTACTCGCTAATACCCTCTGGCCGATGACCCCTTACTCATTAGCGAGGAGAAAATAAAGTCACGGAACTGAAATGACCAAATTGTCATACTCATGGTTGATTTGTCAAATCTGATCACTATCTATCGTTATTACCTCATCCAATCAATCACGCAAATAGTGAGAGTGGTTTCCCCTAAGATGGCATCACCCAATTTACGTCGTTCATCAGATTTAGATGGAGAAGGGTTTGACTGAAAGAGAAGTTTGAATCTGATCAAGAGTTAGTTTGATATCTAGTTGTTGAATAGCCAAATTGATTGTACCATTGTATTGTACTCGTGAAATGGATTATGTTTACATATAATACAACAGTCGAAAGTGTTCTTTTTCAAAACAACATTGGTAAAAGATCAAGTTTTACCTCGTTTTGAATACCAAAGCTCGAGTTTAGGGCCCTGGAGCCAAATCAAGAATCAAGGATATTTGAAAGCTAATATTGACTCCCCAGTTATAGTGATGAGATCCATTCTATCATTTAATTAGCAGTAAGTAGAAAAGCCATTTTTCAAAGTAAGCAAATGAAGATTTCCGAACGTCGACCCAACAATCAACCAAGCAATGAAGGACTCCATGAGCATGAGCATCCAATAGCTAAGCTTAGCTACTCGAGTAAGGTATGAGATTCAATTACCATATTTTTAATTACTTTAGTAAAATGAAAAATTTATTAAATAGATGATTTAAGTTACTTTACTTGTTCTTGAAAATAATAAATATATCTGAATTTTGCAAATATTTGAATGTACAATTCCATTGTATTTTGTAAAATTAGTTATTATATATATATATATAATATAAAAGTAGGGCCCATAGTCTTTTTTAAAGGCACTTGACCTTTCTTTCCCTCTCTCCTTCTCGTACACTCTCCTTTTCTCCTTTGTTCTATTTCCTATCTAGGTAACCCCCCTCTTTTGCCTAGCCGCCACTATTGGTTGACACCTCTCCCCCTGGTCGAAGCCATGCGAACCCAAATCTACTGCCATCGGAGCCACATAGATGCATGGAGGGACAGGGTTTTCAGCAATCCATCCATTTTCAGCCATACCAAGTCTTTTCATCGATGGGAACCGAGAACTCAAGAACCCAACCATCTTCTCTAAGTATTTTTTGATAAGCAACAACTCCGATAAGCTTTTTTGATTTTTTGGCCATTTCCCTAACAAAAAGTTATCATTTTTGTGATTATTTTTGGAGAGTTATCATTATTGATATATTTGAGGTGAAATTGGTATGAATAAGATAGAAGGAAGAGAGATTGACATATTTAAAAGTTAGAATATGAGATTGAGCCTTTTTTTCAAATGAAAAGTTGGTATTTTCATAAATAGATTCTAAAAGTTGGTATTTTCATACATAAGTCTTCAAAAATTTGGTGTAATTGGTCAACTGAGTTAGATATATCGGAATGATTTCTAAGGTCAAATTCCCGATTAGTGGGCTTGAGAAACGAATTTTGATATGGGCTTCTTACAAAATTTCATACCCAAAGTACTAAAAATTGAAATATCACGGATGGTTTGAATTTTTTGAAAAATTCTAGATTGATTTAGAAAAATATTGCTTTTAATAAATATTTAAAAAATACTATTTTTTTTAAAAAAATTGGAATTTTTCAATAGTATTCGAGGTAAAATATTGGGTTATTCAGGGTAACCAATCTAGTTAGTTGAAGTAACCAATCAAATTACCTCAGGTAAGTGGACCAGTTGCCTCAAGTATCTCATTAATTAATGAAAAATTTTATTTTTCTGAATACTTTTAAAAGTGGTATTTTCTAATTAAAATGTGGGATTTTAAAATAATTTCAAAATCTAGGATTTTTCATTTTTTTTTTAAATTACCATAAAAAATCAAAGTTCCTCTTTTGATATATAACAATTTTATGTTTTAGCTAGGCTCATAAATTGAGGCATGAAAGCCTGACATTAGCCTCGATTTGCATGTTGGGGCTCGAGATCACACCGGACTCAGAATTCAACAAGTTTGGTATCTAACCTAACTTTTTCAGACGTACCGATTGTAATGACAACATCAGTTTGAGAACTTGATTGCTCGTTTGAAAGTCGACCCCTCCAAACCAAGTTATTTTGGATCCAAAGTTGCCCTTCAAATCTCCAAATGACCCACAAGAGCTATTGCGAGTCTTTATAATGAATTACTATAACTCGATAGAGGTAGATGTTTAATTACTTAGTTTTTATACTCTCTTTGATTTAAATGATGTATTATGACTTATTTTGGAAAATAATATGAAAAGTCTTGAATTTTAATGATTTGAATGGATATATCAATTTGTGAACTATTGAGATGTATTGGAATATTCTGGGTTAAGATTATATGTTTTTTATGAAGGTTTTAAAAATTTTGGTTTTGAGAAAATATAATCATTGTGTTGCTTGATTTTCTATAAATCCTAGGATAATATCAAGTGAAAATTTAAAGTATGATTTTTTATTAGCTCTTTATTACATGGTTATTACAAACTTTATTACATGTTGTGTATATATCATAAGATCACATATTTGAGTTCTATTTTGTCTTACTGTTGTTTAGATTGGTGGTGAGTTACTGCACTGCTAGATAACAGACCTAGGAGCTCGTGCGTGGGGTTTAGCTGATAGCCTAATATACTTTTTAGTAGTATCAGGATACTAGGTACCCTTTGGTAAGGAGTATTATAGGACCATGATAGGGGGATGAGATCTCACTTATATTCATTCATTGATTTATAATATGTACAATTGTATGGTTAGTTTAGTTTGAATATGTGGATTATACACGACTTCTAATTACATATGAGATTTCCTATGCATGTTTGAAAAATTGTATACATATACATATACATATATATATATATATATATATATATATATATATATATGTAATTGATTCCTACTGAGTATTTATATGCTCACTTCCCTTATTTTTTCGTTGCACAAATTCACAGGATCGAGATAGATCTTTAGTTGGTTGGTTTAATTAATTACCAGATTTACTCTTCATAGCCTTATCTATCCCTTTAGGTTCGTACCCTCTACTGCTTCTCGTCACTTTCTTCATTAACTATTTACACATGATTCTTAATATATATATAAATAGATGTATAATGGAGTTTTATTAATGATAAATGAATTTATAAATATATATGGATATTTTGAATAGTGTAAATGGACAATTAAGCTTTTAAGTGCTTCACCTTTTTAGCATTCATACTTATTGAGTGATTTCAAATGGTAAAAATATACTTATGGGTAATTTTATGAGATTTTCCCAATATTGTCATTCTCTTCAACTATTTGTCATTTTCAAGGATTTAGAAAAATAGAAACTTTTTCACTAATTCTGTAAAATAATATATAGAACTTTTATTTTTGAAATTCTCTTTTGCCACTGACCTAGGCTTTAGGTCGCAACATATCTCACATTTTTAGCACAATTACTAAGGCCAATTGGATTGCATTTGAAAAAACTCAAAATTTTAAATGGTATTCTAGCAATTTTTGCCAAATAAAAAAAATAATTAAAAAGTTTATTTTATATAAGTGGTAGGACCCGTTTTTGTTTTTAAATGCAATACTTCCTTTTCCCCCCACACTCTCCTCACAACTCCATGTGCCACTTTCTTTCTTTCTTTTTTTTTTTTTTCTCTTTTCTTTTTCTTTTTCTTTTCTTCCTTTAACCATGGTCAAACCACTAATTTCTCTCTTCTCTCCATGCATAACCACAAAGACAAAATTAGCATGAGTCTTGCCACCTTACTCCTGACTATGTCACCTTCAAGATTCAACCTCCTCCTCTATGGTTGGTTGTCAAAAT
Organism: Parasponia andersonii; assembly: GCA_002914805.1. Classification (NCBI taxonomy): domain Eukaryota; kingdom Viridiplantae; phylum Streptophyta; class Magnoliopsida; order Rosales; family Cannabaceae; genus Trema; species Trema andersonii. The sequence goes on from JXTB01000148.1 coordinate 407,885, forward strand.
ACGAAGTTATAAGCGGTCAAACTAGACCAAATAACCACAAAAAATGAAAATGGCTATGAAAGTTTCTGGCACCATCGTGCTGCCATCTGGTCACCTAAAGGGCTACCACTGATCTCTTTGGATCACCTCATCACGAGCTTCCATTAAAGACCCTTCTCATATTCTAGTTCGCCGTCGGTGAGCATTCCGTAACTTTTGTCATTTTTATAACTAATTTGTGGTATTATTGTAATTATTTTTATAAAGTTGTATTTGTGGCCATGAAAGTTATATGAGGTAAAATAAAGATTTGATATTAATAGATGTGGCTAAGTTGTATAGGATTGAAATCCAAATTGAGAGAATTTTTAAATTGAAGAGAGTGGTATTTTCCTCATTCAGGTTCAAAAGCGGTATTTTTAAAATTTGACACAGAACTGGGCTTGTATAGCTAATAATGGACCATGAGCCAAGTTCTTAAAAAAACTATCATTTTTATAAATAAAATGGAATATTAATATATTCGTAACTTAATTCAAACGAAAAAGGTATTTTTGTAACCATAATAAATACTGGGTCATTTAAGCTCGAGGCTTGTGGATAAAAATAGCTAAAAGTGATATTTTTATAAATATTTCTAGAATATTATATTTTCACAAATACTTTCTGAAAAAAAATAGTATTTTGTGATATGATAAAGTATTGGGCAAAAAGTGTGGTATATCAGAAATCGGGCCTCAGGTTGAGTTGATAAAAAGTGATATTTTCCTAAATAGTTTTGAGATGATGATATTTTCTGAAATATTCTTTTAAAAGTGTTATTTTTTAAAATATTTAGAAAGGATGATATTTTTCTATATACTTTGGAAAAAAGTGATATTTTAGTAGCTTTCAGAATTAATTCCCAATTAAGATTCGGGATCTCGAAACAAAGTTTCAACTTCAAATTTAGATTTATGAGGTCAAGAAATGAGTTATGATATATAACATTGATATGTTTTGACGTGATATGAATTTAGAAATACAAAGCTCGTGAATAGTATTGTTTAGCGTATTAAGGCCCAAATTTTGGCCTGAACCCAGTTTTATAGAGTTAAATGTCTAACATAACTAATTTAGACACTAGAAATACATTGGTGAGGTCCCTTTTGCTATTGAGACTCTGTTGAAGAAGTCAACCTTCAAAGTAAACGAATGAGATTCGTAAAACCACTTCTCGAGCACCAAAATGACAAACGACAAATTCACCGAGCACTAATAGCTTGGCATAGCTATTATCTTGAGGTAAGGGTTCAATTACTTAGTTTCATACCTATTTTGATTTAAATATATTAAGACTAATTTATGAAAAATCACGAATAATATGATAGTTTGATAAATTGATGAAAAATAATGGGTTATATGGGAATTGGATTGTGTGATTTTTATTCATATTTTTAAATTATGATTATGAGATGATATAATGGATTGTTACTCATATTATGGTAAATCCCAGAATAATACCAAATATTTTTTTAAAGTATAATTTAATTAATTATTGGATGTATAGTTATTATGAACTATTATATATTGTACATACCATAGGGTCATATATATGAGTTCCATTATTGCATCACAATAGTTTAGATCGTTGACAAGTTATTGCAGTACTAGATGAAAGATCTAGGAACTCGTGTGGGCTTTAGCTAATACACTACTAGGTTTTATCAGGATACTGAGTACCTTAGTAAGGGGTATTACAAGGCCATGATGAGAGGATATGAGCTAACTCATATATATTGGTTGATATATGATATGTACAATTATGTGGACTTTAGTTTTATTGAAAATGGGGATCATATATGATTTTGAATATTTTGTGATTCAAGTAAAATCGATTTAGAAATGGTACTAACCATGCAGGCTTGGAAAAAAAAGTTGCATCTATTCAAAAAGGTAATTGAATTCCTATAAAGCATGTGAATGCTCACCTCCTTTTATTTTTCCCCTTCCCAGATATACAGGGGTAAGATAGACTTCCGGTTAGCTAGTGTAAAACTAGAGTTGTTCTTCCTAATCACGTCCACTCTTTTGGGTTCGTATCTCGTTGTAGATTCTCTCTTTTTCTTCAATGATTATTTTACCAAGTTTTAAATATACTTATAAGTATATGTATGAGAGGATTTTAAATCACAATTATTAATTTTGTGATTTGAGGAGGTTTTGGAAACTGTAAAAAGACAATTAAAAATATGGATGTTTGAACGTTTTAGTATGATACTAAATGAGTGTTTTCAAATGGTGAAATTTAATTTATGAGTGATTATTATGGGTTTTCTAAAGTTGCCATTTTTTTTTCCACAAGTTATCGTTTTCAATGGTTTTAGAAAATAGAAACTTTTTCCCCTATTTCGTTAAAAAATATTTTTACTACTTTATAACTTATAAAATTACTCTTCTGCTACTAGCCTGAGTTTGGGTCGTGACAACATCCCTCGTGTTATTCCTCGTTTGTTTATTTATCTTGACAATGGATAAGATTTGAATCCTGAACATGAACATTAAATTTGGTTCTTCTTGTAAAATCCTAGATTTTTAAGGGGTATTTTGGTCATTTTGATAATTTTCAGATTTAATAAGAGAAGGACTAAATTGCAAATTTTTTAAGAAGCATGGACTAAAATGCAATTTCTAGAGGGACTAGATTGAAATGATTTTAAATTATGGGATCCTTTTGCAATTTTGGGAAATTTTGCATAGTCCCATGTAACTGTCACATAGGCTTCCTACTTTTATATCCTTTCTCTTTCTTCTTCTCTCATTCTCTCTTTATTCTCCTTCTCGTTGAAGCCGCTGAAGGAGCAAGCACCTAGGTGCCATCTACTGGTCATCGTCTAGTCACGAGGATCCCTAGCGAAGTTTCATCGTGCCACCAGCAACCTATTACCCAGCTCCTATAGCCATCAGAGCTGCCAAATACTGGCAGGGAGCTCAAGAAGCCGTATACATTTTCGATCACTTATAATTATTCCGGCCACCGTTTGACCTCAAACTAGGCTCTTTGGATTCATAACGTCAAAAGGATCATCCTGGTATATTTTCACGATCCCGTTTTACTCGAATTAAAAGTTGTCATTTTTGAGTATTTTGGATTGTGTCTTTAATATTATTTTTGGAATGAACTCGGAAAATGAAGAAGATTGATATATATTGACTATGTTTAGTGACCCACATGAAAAACGAAATCGGATTGCTAAGATTTGCCTCATTTTACATGCCACTAGTCCCGATTTTAGTTCGAACCCGAATTGGACGAGTTCTATGTCTAACCTAGTTGGGTGCTAGGAATTCAGTGAAGATGTCTATTTATGAATTTGTAACTCCGTTGAGAAGTTGGTTTTTTATAAAGGAACGATCGAGGACTTGGAATTAGTTCCTGAATCTCTGAGCAATCGTCCAATGACATCTTGAGGATCCAATAGTATGGTATCACTATTTTAGTGAGGTAGGGATTCAGTTACCTCTGTTTTATATCGGTTTTTTTAATAAAACTTATTTTCTGCAATGCATGATGACGAATGTGATTTTAGAACTTTTTGAATATCTATGATAGAATTTGATTGTATGCTATATATTGTATTGCTATGGGAATTTTCTGAATGCATGTTATTTTTAAGTATATTAAAACTATGGTCATTATACTGCTCATTTTTTTTTATAAAACCTAATATACTTATTTTATTGAAAATGCAAAGTACGATAATTTTCACACATGAGCACCGTGTTTCCACACGGATCATGCATGAGCACCATGTTAGCATCGTGAGTTTATAATGTGGCGCTGTATATCCCACCATCGGTGTAGAGTTCATAAACTCGTGTAGAGTTTGTTTATTATAATTATACTATTTTATTTATATGTATACATATATATTTCTGGTTTTGGACTATTATACATATATATATATATATATGTTAGATTTAAACTAACTATACAGGAATTTTTCATCACTAAAATATTTTCTATCGAGGTAATTACTTTCCTACTAAGAATTTTATGCTCACCCCTACCTTCCTTCTTCAAGTAGTATTTAGTGTGACTTAGGTGATCACGAAGATTAAGAGGACGTTTGTGATTATAGATCGTTATCTTGGTAATGCTTGAAACTTGGTGTGATGTTTGGATTGTTTGAATTCGATTTAGCATTGAACTAAGATTATTACTTTTTATGATGTTTGTGAACTTATATATGCCATTATGATATTTGACTTTTGCTGCAGATGATGATGATGCTTGAATTTAAATTTGATTTATATTTTTGAGTTATTGTTCGATCTATATTTAATGGTGTATACGAACTGTAGGAAAAGTTCACTAAATAAAATTTCAAATATTTTATTTAAATAGACTGTTTTATAAAATTAAAACTTGTAAGATTTTTTAAAAATAAATTATAGAATTTTCCATCTAAATAAATTTTTTCTTTTACCACTAGCTCAGATTTTGTGTCATGACTTGCTCGGATTTTGTGTCGTAACAATTCTGTAAGTATAAAAGAGTTACGTCATGAACATAAAAATTATATACATTTTCACTTGTTAATTTAAGTTTTTTATTTATTTTGATAAGAGGTGAGAGGAATTATGGAACGTGATTGCGTCAAAAAATAAAACCTTGACCATGTATGTCATGCAATTGATGGAAGTCTTATGTAGAAAAAATTGTACTGTTCTAGCATTTTTCTTTATTATTCCTTTCTTTTGGATATTATTTTGTTGTTTTCTCCTGTAAATTAGGTTTACATTTTAATCGTAGTTTTCTACGGTTATTAAATATGTGATTAATTATATGTAGAATATGACCTATACGAATGATTTTTCATTTTCAAAATAAAAGATTTTTAAGGATTTGTCCATGTGCCCTGTATTTAAGTAGTTGTCTTCTTGTCACATCATACATAAAAGACGACATAATGTGTTTGAAGAAACTCACATCTTAACAAAATATTTTAGCTGCAACTTAATCAGTTCATCTATGATATTGATAGCCAATTTAATTGTGTTACGGAATTGTAAGGACGAGAATAAATGCAAAGAAAATTGGTCACACTAAGCTTTTTCGTTGATCCTTTAATAATATAATATGTGTATATTGTTGATGTACGTGTGACTGAAAAAGACAGCCGTCATAATAATAGTAAAAATGAGCAGTTATAATAGTAATAGTAAAATATAGTGTTTTTATTACCTTTCAAGGCCTATAAATAGAGACTTCATTCTTCATTCTCTTCATTCTAAAAAAAATTTGAAAGCATTTCAAGTTCTCTCCTCTAATTAAATCCTTTCTTTCTCTTTATTTCCCATTTCAAAGAGAATTCTTGTGAGAAAGTGTTTGGGTGTATTGGGGTCATTAGAAAGAAAAGAGGGAAATCTATGTGATTGTAAAAAGTTTTCATATAGTGAAATTCTTTTCTGAGAGATAGTAGTTTTTCTCCTGATTTGAGAATTTTCCACTTAAATTTTTATGTTGTGAGATTGGTTTCTATTCCCTATTATTATTTCTCTATTATTCTGATATTTCTTCGAAGTGAGATCTTGGGAGCGGCGAATCTGGGTCAGTCAGATTCCCAACAAGTGATATCAGAGCGGGGTTCTTTGGTATACTATAGCTTGGTGTTAGTCTAAGAAATTCTGTGTAAGGAGGCTGTGTTCAAGTGGGAGCATTTGAACTCTTTAATCCTTCTTGGAAATTTTCTTAACGGTTTTTCAAGTTAGAAGTACGAAGTAAGACGTCAGGAAACAAGATTTCAATTCCGGTTAGAGCTGATGTAGAGAAATTTGATGGGAACATCAATTTTGGCTTGTGGCAAATACAAGTCAAGGATTTATTGATTTAATCTGGATTACACAAGATTTTGAAAGGCAAAGAGGCTTATAAGAGCAGAGATTCTGAGAAATCCAGTATAAGCGATGAAGACTGGGATGATCTGGAAGAGAGAGCTGCAAGTACGATACGTATGTGTTTGGCCAAAAATGTCCTTGCAAATGTGCTTAGAATAATAATGGCCAAAGATCTCTGGAGAAAACTTGAAGAATTGTATCAGGCGAAAGGTGTCTCAAATCGAGTGTACCTGAAGGAGCAGTTTCATACATTGCGTATGAATGAAGATACGAAAATTTCTGATCATCTAAGTATCTTGAATGGTATCATTTCTGAATTGGAGGCTATTGGAGTGAAGATTGAAGATGAAGATAAAACATTGCGATTCATCTGGTCTCTTCCACCTTCCTATGAGCATATAAAACCTATTTTGGTGCATGGGAATGAGACTGTAGTTTATTCTAAGGTCACAAGTAAACTTTTGTCTGAAGAAAGAAAGCTGACGGGTGGTGGAAGTAATGTTTCATCTGAAGGCTCAGTCTTGGCAGTTGACACTAGGAAGAAAAACTCTATGAAAAAGAATTTAATCTGCTGGGGGTGTAGACAATCTGGGCACCTAAAAAAAAATTATCAAAAAGGTGAAGCGGGTTCGGCTAAAAGCTCTAAATATGGTGATGCTGCTAATATTGTCTCCTATGATGGAGATGATGATCTTGTCCTTTGATCATGATATGTATATCCTCATGGTATACCGCTAATCTCCAAAGACGCCATGAAAGAGGATGTGTCATAATTAGTGGCAGCAAATTTGCACATTGATATTAGTTTGGCATTGATGTAAGGCGTATGCTGAATGATGTCGATGACTGATGGACTCCTGGAGAAGCCAAACATGGGAGTCAACACCATAATTATCAGCAAGGTTCTTTCGATATGAGCCGAGATGAAATTCTTAGAATTCGTCAATTCTAAGTGGTATGTATACTCATATGATGGAGTATGATTGTCCATAAAGATAATGATAGCAATGTAAACTATGAGATGAGACGTATGTGAAGATGTGATTGAAATCAAGTTTTCAAGTAGGAGATTATTGATGTATATGTGAATAGAAGTAAAAAGGGCAGCTATCATAGTAATAGTGAATAGGACAGCCGTCATAACAATAGTGAAAAAGGCAGCCGTCATAACAATAGTGAAAAAGGGTAGCCGTAATAATAATAGTAAAAGGTAGTGTTCTCACTACCTTTCAAGGTCTATAAATAGAGACTTTATTCTTCATTCTCTTCATCCCAAAAAAAACTTGAAAGCATTTCAAGTTCTCTCCTCTAATTAAATCATTTCTTTCTCTTTATTTCCCCTTTCAAAGAGAGTAGAGTTTCTCTGTGAAAGAAGAAGTTTCAAAGAGTGGCAGTGTAAGGTATGAGTGATGGAATACTTATGAGAAAATGCTTGGGTGTATTGGGGTCATTGGGAAGAAAAGAGGAAAATCTATATGATTGTAAAAACTTTTTATATAGTGAAATTCTTTTATGAGAGATAGTAGTTTTTCTCCTAATTTGGGAATTTTCCACTTAAATTCTTGTGTTATGAGATTGGTTTCTATTCCTTATTATTATTTCTCTATTATTCTGATATTTCTTTAAAGTGAGATCCTAGGAACGACGAATCTGGGTCAGTCAGATTCCCAACATATATATATATATATTTAGGTTGCCAATCCAATAGGTATTTTTTTTACCTATAGGTAAGTATTTTTTTTTTGACCGTTGGATCACCACTTAATGGTGATCCAAAGACTATAATGAAATTGCATGAAAAGAAGTGTATCATTAATACTTTTTCTCTCTCTTATTTTTTACAATAAAAAAAATGTGTATACTAAACTTTCATTGGCCAAATTGATACCTATGTATAAATTAAAAAAAATGCCAATATATATATATATACACACGTGTCCATCTAAATACGATAGCATGTTCCAAACATTGATGTTCACATGATCGTGAATATTGAACAGTAAATATAAACACATCATCATAGAATCATATACTGTGTTTTGTTATAGGGAAATTCCCAAATGTATTGCTATCATATTATTGTAATATGTGTAAACATACATATTAATATTATTAATTTCTAAGTCTTACACCTCCACACGATTACTAACAATTCCATAAACTTGATTACCCTAATTAACAATATGGTTAAAAAGATTTTACTTCAACCTATAAGCACCTACGTACTTAAATATATATTTTTTTTTTGGTTTTTCTCTCACTCCCCAGTTGTATGTTATATACAAATTAATACAATTCGCAATTGTACAATAACTTAAACATAATATTAAAACCCTTATTAATTTTATTAATTGCATGCCACAGTCGACTGTACGTCTAGCTAGCTAGCTAGCCATATATCTCGTTTTCAATCCTTTTACTCTTTAGTACGATCGTCATCAGCTTTTGATCTTTCCATTTTTTCCATCCTCTCCTACTCATCCTCTCTATCCATAAGTCAGATTCCTTATCACCAACGCTGCAGCCTGAAGCACATACATACCAATCGCCAACTTCACATCCTTTTACGAATATATCCTTTCATGATCTCCAATGGCTATCCCCTCTTTTATGATTTGAACGCGTTTTTTCAAACCCCGCGGTCCCTTTGAAAACGTACAATAGTACATATATTTCTCTCTCTCTCTCTCTCTCTCTCTCTCTATATATATATATATATATATGTATCAACCATTCCCATATCTTCATCCTCTGCTTCATATATAGCTTCCAAATTCTCTCTTCCCACTTAAACTATTTGTATTTCTTGCCAATACATACATATATACATATATATATATATATATATACACATATATGGCGATGGAATACGTAGATCATGAATATTGTGAATTAGATTATGACGCACTCTCCTTCTGTGACCTTCCCATCTTAGACAAGGACGTCGACACCGAGCTCGACCCTTCTCTCGACTCATACCGACAAAACAATAATTCATCCCCTTCTCCAGAAGAGCTCGACGACGAAGGCGAGGGTATGTTCGAATTTTACATCAACCCCGACATACTCACCGATCACAATGTCGTCAGCGCCGAGAAAGAAGGCATTGTCTTTTGTGGAAAGTCCATTATACCCCCGAAGGAAGTCGTTACCAGACACCGGAGAAGTAGTGGCCGTTCCAGCATCCGGAGAGAATCGTCTTTCAAAAAAAACCAGGTGCCGTACAATAACAGTGCTAGTACTACTATCTCTACTGCTGTTACTCGATCATCCGACCACCGATCCAGCTCGTTCCGCCTCGGTGGGCCCAAGAGGCCTTTACCGGGTACCGGGAGCTCCCGGTGCCTCGGCGGCGGGGGCGGTGGAAGGAAGCGTAAGGTTATAATTGGGTTGGTGAGGTTCCAGCTGGCGGAGCCGAAGATGGAGCTGAGTGAGATGAGAAGGAGGCAGAGCCGGCGGAGCCCGGCGCCGATGTTCCCCGCCGCCGCCGATCGAGGCGGCGGGGAGCCGGGTGGCGGCGGTAGAAGTAGTCGTAGTACTACTCACTGGGGTCTGTTTAGGCCGCTCCGGTGCAGGGCCCACTTCGTTAGCGCATGGACTAAGGCCTCGCTTCGTTGCCTTCCTTATGTGTGACGGATCAAATTTTGTTTCGTAATACCAATAAAACATATATGTAAGAGAAGGGATTTTCCGCTGCCTGTTCTCGATAGAAAAATAGGTTCTTTAATTTTTTTTTTTTTTTTTTTTTTTGTGTTGTTGTTGAAATGGAACTATATATATGTATATATGTATATATTAATGCCTGTTCGCGATAACATTTGAGAAACCATCTGTAATAGGGTATATGAGAGTACGTACTACTCTACAAATAAGGTGTGTTTTTGAACCAACGGATTGATGATCCGGTTTTCAGAATAAAAATACAATTTGAGGCTAAATATGTATGAACTACTATGAGGTACTTTTAGTTAATTTATTACTATTTGGTCCGTTTTCTTTTCATTAATTTTTTTTTTTCAATTTATATCTAGTTATAACAAGCTAATACCCAAAAAAAGGTTTTTAATAAGAAAATTGGGTGAGCTGGAAATGCTTGCTAGGAATGTTGGTTACTCATTTGAAGCAACAACCATATATATATATATATATCAAGCTAATACCCAAAAAAAGGTTTTTAATAAGAAAATTGGGTGAGCTGGAAATGCTTGCTAGGAATGTTGGTTACTCATTTGAAGCAACAACCATATATATATATATATATATATATATATATATATATATATATATATATATATATATATATATTATAAGAATGCCATTCTCCTATCAGAGTACTGTAGTGTTCTTACCCGGACTCAGATTTTTGTACGATTTCTCTGTCCAATGAGTTAAATTTATAATGTTAAGGTTACTGGTTTTTTTTTTAAACAAATAAAAATAAAAATAAAAAACCCAAAAAAATATGTCGAAAGCATGTGGGACTTTTAAGAGAAAACGTGACCAATTTTTTTGGATTTTCTATTTTTTTTTTTTTAAAAGAAAGCCAATATTTTTAATGTTATATTTAACAAAAACCGAAAAAAAGCGAGAGAAGTTAAATGATGTGTTGTCAAAATTTAACTAGTGAGACAGAGAATCCGAGTCCTACCAAAACACCCTGGATCACCGGTTACTTCGTAGTAGTATACTCTCTGTGTATCCGGTAATTACTTGATGTCAATATGCCTTTTATCAATTAATTGTACTGTTTGCTGAAGAGGCGTAAATGCAACAACCTCTCAGTTTTTGATTGTATACTTATACATCTCATGTTTGTCGCCTCAAGAAGGCCCTACACGACTTAAACCCAAGATTATTACAAATCCAGAACTTTCATTATCTTATGGATCTCCAATTCTAATAGTGAAACATCACTATTTATTCATCAATCATCCGATTTTTATTTACTCTGTATTTTCATTTATATGTTGACGATCTCGTTGTTACAATTAGCGATATATAAAGTTTGTCTCACGATTTTTGCAAGTTATATCTCAAAAAATCATGGTTATGGATCTTAGGGAATTACACAATTTTGTTGGCATTATTTGAAGTCATATAATTCACAACATATTTGTCCTCCTCCTCACACAACACAACCACATCCATGATCAGATCTTCTCCTCAAGCTGGCGCCAAGGATGTGTGTCCCTGCTCTAATCTCCACTTCGTCGCATGCCCTTGTTGGACTATTTTGGACTAACATAATTATTTGATAACTCACTATAATATCACAATTAAAATATATTACGGACAACTATGTGATCATAATATAATTACCCATAAATTTACGTTCTTTTACACTTTAGCCAACTCGTTGGGTCAAAGGTATTGACTAGCACATGTAACAAATGGCCTGTTAAATCCATCAATACTTAGTGTATTGGTTGATGACTAAGGGGACGTGTGTGGTTAGTGGAGGTGGTGAAAGAATACTTGTGTAAAACCCAAAAGAATAGTAGATTCCATAAAGCTCAAGCTCCCTCTTCACTTGTTATTGATCTTGTAGGCTTGATAAAGATCAGATAGCAAGTTCAAATTTAAATGGAAAGCATAAAAGGTAACTCATTAATCCCTCTTTAATTTGACATATCTCAAATATTAATGGATATTGTTTAAGTTTTAACTATTATGTTGGATGAGCTACATATATATTATGGTTATTGAATAATTTGAGTTAGCAAATTGTGCTCATCATGATTTAATAAAACTAACAATTGGTATTAAGAGCTTAGTCCATTTGATTTGAGGTTGTTAATTTTTATCAATTTATTTTCGGATTTTTTGGGTGATTTTCGTGGGTTTTTATACCTATTTCTAAAAATCCCATTTTGGATAAAATAAATGAGATATTGAGTTTGGTGATGTTAAAGCATGCTGTGGGTAATGATTTTGGTTGAGTTTTATGCATTTTTTGGCCATTTTCCGAATGGTTTTTAAAACTTGAATATTGTTTGAAATAGCTTTGATTTTCAAAAATTTAAAAGTCATTTGAATCCAAATATATGTCATAAAATAAAAAATAATGAAATTTGGAGCAAAACCTCATAAGAATGATAAAAAAAAAATGGAGCACCGAAGGCTAAGAAATGACCTAATAGGATCATGCGGGTCCAAACTGGGTCAGACGGACCTGGCTGGAGGTCAGGCACAAGTCCATATGATGTGTCATTTGGCCTCTGTCAGCCGAAAAATGACATGTTGTTTAATATAAGAGAGAGTTGATGTCATTGTATAGAAACGACATGTCATTTCATTAACAACTGAAAACGACATATTGTTTACATTTGTGTCTCGATGTTGTTTGTACAAATAACTTGTTGTTTTTGTCTTCAAGGGGCTAAAGCCCAATTTTTCAGAAAAGAAAACTAACTTCATTCCTTGGCACATGGGGGGCTATTTCATCCACAGTTTTCGACATTTTGCTCATTTTTTATTTTCTAATTTTTTTGTGTGATTATTTGTTAGTTTTAGCCATTATAAAATATTTTATTTGATTATCACATTTATGTCAAATATATTTTAAAATTATATATCTCACAATTAAAGTGATTTAATTCCTGGGCATAATTGTATACATATTTTGGTATGTTGTGTCATGTTTAGCTATATGTAAATGTTGGTAATTTAATATTATACATGGTTATATGCATACTTTTATAATTTTATGCCACATATGAATATACTCATATTTTTGGATAATTTTATACTTTAAATTTTATTTTCGAATACTTTATGTTATGTGACATAATTAATTGTGAAATTACGACAATCGTGAGTGCTTGCGTATTCACCTATCGTGAGTCTAAGTATATTAAATTGTCAATTATGGTTGTATTAATTATTATACTCTCACCTTTTGGCTAATTTTGAGCACACTTTTATGTCATATCTTATTGTTATGTTGCACCTTTTATTCTTATAAAATTTAAGTATTAATGACAAATAATTTTTTTCATATAATATGGATAATTTCTGATTTATTGCTTTCTTCTGTATGCATTTTTATGGTAACTATTATTTTATAATATAAATGCATAATTGGCCTTGTTTGAATTTTGTGAGATTTTGACCATTTAAATTTTTTTTACTTACCCATTGTGAGTTAAGTATGTTAAATTATTGAAGGAAAAATTGTGGTTATTGTTGTTTATTCTCCTTTAATTGATCACAATTAATACTAACGTCTATACGGACAATTAAATTATCCAGCCATAATTTTATTATTTGGTAAGATGCTTAGATTGGTGAAAGAAATACACTGAATGTCATGAACCACACAACCTTTTTTATTCTGTTGATAGTGGATTGATGCATTTGATTGTGACATTCGGTGCATTGTCCTTACTTGTGAATAAGTTCTTGTTTGCTTAAGGGATTTAAGCACACAATGATCACATTGTTGAATGGATCATTGGGAAAGCTGAGAGGAAGAGTAATTAGCATGATCTTGGTTTACATGTATATTAATGATATTACTCCTGGTTATTTACTCTGGCTTTAAACAATCTTTATAACTCTGTGTGCCATTTAGACATTGAAAAAGACTATTATATTTGATGATATAGATCATGTACTAAGGGTGATAAATTTAATAGATCAGGCCTTATGAGTTTGTACTACTCCTAAAACTACTATTTATAGTTGGTTGATACTATGAAACTCTACATTGAGTGGGAGTATTTAAAGAGGTATTCATTAAAGTTAGTGAGGTATTTATCAGATAATCAATTTATGACAGCATTATTGAGATTAAGATCGCGAAGGAATTTCTTGATGTCATTGATAAGAAATTTAAATATTTTTTCTAAAAAGGATGATTATAACCTTTTAAGTATTTTAAATTCCAAATTTTGTGATGGTATTAATAGAATCAAAGATCAAGTTAATAAGGTGATTTATGGTTATTGAAGCTCAATGGAATTTGTATGGATTATTATGAAAACTCTTCCATCTCTAGTTTATTTCTATTACATCAAGTCATGATGCATAGAAAAATACATTGATTATAGATAAAACTTAATCATTATAAGGAGTAATCGACTTAGATGAGATGACAACATTGCTTGTTAGGGAAGATAATGATATAAATAATGATATTGATAAAGATTAAGTTTCCAACTAATTTTAGAATAACATATGTACTTACTAGACAATATTATCTTAAAGTTGACTTTTTTTAGAGATAGTCAGATTATGACTAGGCATACGATATTCCTTTTGGGATTTTCAGTAATTTGTCTATATTTCCTTCGACTTGGAGGAGCTTGATTTTATTTTGGATGATTGGGATATACTTTTCTTTAGAAATTAAAAAGTTAATTACATCATTAATGATCCTAAATGTCTGAGGGACAAAAATCTTCTATATTTTGGTATAATGATTCGGTTACAATTCTAGAATTTTAATTGGAAGAATAGTGGTATAATCATTTAGTATATTACAAGTTTGTTATCCAAGATTATTGTGCACATACTTGTTACTTCAATGATTAGAAAACTACCATAGTTATAAGAGTAAGATTGACAGATGTACAATTTTATTGGAATTATTCATACTAAGTTTTGTGAATTATTGATTCCTCTAGTTATAAGAGGTTGTAGAAGATTGGATCTTTATGGTTGATTACTCTTATTATGGTCATGCTATACTTATTACTCTAAAGGTGTAACTCACAGAAAATAGATGAAAGTGATCAATTCTAATAATAGTGATTATTTGAGATATAGTGAGACGGAATATGGTCATAAACCTTTTGTAAGATATTTTCAGGAATCTAATATTAATGGACTTTCTAGGATTACAATGTTACAAAAGGATATAAATCACATACTCCGTGATATGGTGTGATATCGGTTGAGGATTGATGTGTGGCTGTGAATATTTATTTTTATGGGTTATCATATGTGATCAAAGGATTATAACTTGATTTCCATCTTATCCACCATAAATGATTGAGTCATCTAATGCTGTCAATTTTGTTGCTAATTCTGGTACAAGTAAGGGGCTGTAGGAGATTTTATTTAATGAAGAATAGTTCATGTTTCCATATCCATTTTTGTTGTTTTCATTGCGATCATTGCCCTATGATTGACTAGAGATACTTAGTCACTCGTGTTGTATATATTGATTTGGTGATATGAAATGACTCCATATATGGATGAATATATGTGTATAATTTTGAGGAGATCATAGTGTTTTGGTATACTTGCAAAATTTGGAGACTTTATAGTTTATTACTAGGAACACGAGTTTAACATTGGTTATACCTCTAATATAATTATCTACTAGTGTGCCATTAGCAGTTATTGATCCTTATTTATGCAATACCTTGATGGTGAGATGAATTCTAAGTCGTATAGAAATGTGAGACTTGGTTGAATTAGACAATAGTTATGAATCCATTAGATCGATATAATTGTGCAGACCATCGCAATTATGAGGTTTAAAGTACAAAGTATAAGCAAAGCTTTTGGCTAACGACTTTAAAAAAACTTCTTAGTTATTTTTACTAAAGATACCTTATTGATTTTATGGTATTTATTGTTGTTTGGATTTGGAATTTTATCAAGTAGATGTGAGAACTGTAATTTTGATTGAATATCGAGTATTTACGTGGTTATACTAATTAGTTTTGAGGTAACTAGTAACGAACACCTGATATTTTAGATCCATAATTCTACTTATGGATCGAAGATATTAAAATAGTGTCTTTACTTTTCTTTCTGATGAGATTGTCACTGTTAGTGTATATGGAAAATATTGTTGAGCAATGTGCATATATTAGGATTAGTATGAATAATTACATATTTATGGTTTTATATGTTAGTGATACTATGCTTGCATTTAACGATTCTGGTATGATATTTGAGACAAATAATTGTTCATTAGCCATATAAATATGAAGAATCTTGGAGAAGCCCTTTATGTTCTAGGTATACAGGTTCTTCATGATTGCACTAATGGCATATTGGATTATCCCAAAGAATTGACATTGATCAAAATTCTAAAAGAGATCCTGCTTGGATATTGATCTCCTTAGAAAGTACTAATTCCGAAATATGACAAATAATGAAAGGCCAAAAGTCTACTAGAAGATATTGAGAGAGATCATATGAGATTATTCCCTATGTGTCTATTGCTAACAATCTAATGTATATACACAAGTGTGCATATGTTATGATTTTGTATTTGTTTTAGGCATACCAGTTAGGTATTTGAGAGATTTTTGGGTACCTAGGATCTCATCTTATGATTGATTATCAGTAAATTAATACTTTAGATATAATTGAATCTTGTGAAGTCAAGGTTGTAGGCTGCATAGATGATAAACATCCATCCCTTTATATATAGATATGATGATATGAGGAGCTATTTTATAATTTAGCATTAATTAGACACCTGCAGTAAAGCTATTTTAGGATTTAGTGTCAATTTGACATTTACAACTACTTTACCCATTGAGACAGAGTTTTGTGACGTGTTATGAGGCTACTTATTATACAATATAATTGGAATTTTGTTTCAGCATTTAGAGTAGTTAACTCTACTTTAAGCTTGCTGAAACATTTATGATTTTGATTTTACAGTTATATCTTTCTTTTGGAACTTGAGGAGAAATACAAGCTCTGATTGTATTGATATATAGTTCGTATTTATTTGGGATAAAGTTGTAGAATCCTCATTCTTGTTGAGAACACACCTATAGACAATATGTTGGCGAATTTACTAGCGAAAGGCTGACCTTATGTGTGTTTTCAAAAATACATCCCATATGGGACTGTTAGGAGCCTTAGTTATATTAAGCTAGTAGGAGTTTATCACTATCCTGGTATAATGAACATGTTGTTGATTGATATATACACATATATTTATTTGATAAGTGACAGATTGATTAGAGACATTTGGTTTTAGTCTCAATATGCATATTATTGGTAAATCTATATATGGGAGTTGTCACTATACTTTGTGAATCTCTAGTACTTGACTAAGTGTGATATATGTATTCTATTGATTCAATACTATACATGATTAGTTTGGCTATTCATAATTATAAAAGATTTTTATATTTAAATATATTATAGTTAAATAAGTATTTATTGTATAATAATAAAGTTCAATTGGGGGAATGTTAGAACATTTTGGACTAACATAATTAATAACCACTCACTATAATATCACAATTAAAACATGCTATGAATAACTATGTGATCATAATATTGATTATACATAATACAATTAATTATACCAAAATGCGATGATATTATATAATTAATATACTAGAAGCCCATAGATTAACATTCTTTTAACACTTTAACCTATTGACTAGCCACATACAACAAATGGCTCATTAAGCCTACCAATACTTAGTGTATTGGTTGATGACCAATGGGACATGTGTAGTTATGCTATGAATAACTATGTGATCATAATATTGATTATACATAATACAATTAATTATACCAAAATGCGATGATATTATATAATTAATATACTAGAAGCCCATAGATTAACATTCTTTTAACACTTTAACCTATTGACTAGCCACATACAACAAATGGCTCATTAAGCCTACCAATACTTAGTGTATTGGTTGATGACCAATGGGACATATGTAGTTAGTAGAGATAGTGAAAAATACTTGTGTGAAGGCCAAAAGAATCGTGGATTCTATAGTACTCAAGCTCTTTCTTTACTTATTATTGATCTTGTAGGCTTAAGGAAGATCAGATGGCAAGTTTAAATCTAAATGGAAAGCATAAATGTAACTCATTAATCCCTCTTTAATTTAGCATACCTTAAATATCAATGGATATTGTTTAAGTTTTAACTATTGTATTGGATGAGTTACATATACTGAATAATTTTTGTTAGCAAATTATACTCATCATGATTTAATAAAACTAACAGCCCTTACTCTCCATGATGACTCTCCTCCTATTAATATTGCAACATAATTTCGCCAAGTAATTGGAGCTTTACATGAATATTTCTTTTAAAACTCATGACATATCTTTTACCTTCAAAGAGGCATACACAATTCATGCACCAATTAACTAATTGAATTTCACTAAACTATAAATATTGTTACACTACCCACTACCTAAAAAAATAAAAGAATACTTTGTACCATGGACTCTTTCTAATGAAATGTCAATAGTCACTACACCTTACAACCTTTTCTGACAAGAATTATAATAGGCTACCATGATTAGACATCCACCAATACTTATAATGTTTATAGGTAGCAATTGTATTTCTTGTTGCTAAAATAGTTAACGAAAATTGGTCACTTATTCCTGTGTTGAGTACCTTGCCTTTAGCTTCTTGTTTAGTAAAAGCTTTACGGCTTCATACTATTCTGTGTGAGTATGACCATGGTATCCAACTTATTCTTCCTCTACACCTTTTTACAACAACATTCACTTTGCCTATCTCTTTGTAAATTTGGTCTTCCATTCAAGTATGAAACATAATTCTATATTGACTATCACTTCATTAGAGATTATGTTTCAAAGAGAATTACTTTAGTATTATATCTCTTCGAAGGCCAGCTAATAGGTGGTCAATATTCCTAGAACTAAGATTGGTGTCTCTAATAATAAGAGTACTATATGCATCTTGTAGCCTTTGGAAGCGTAATAAGAACTCAGATTCTTCTTCTTTAAATTAGGGAGTTATGTCTTGATTTCTAATTTATTTGTGATCAATATTTTTTGTACTTTATTTCTGTCTTAAATATTGAAATTTGAATATATGTTTTTATATATCCTCCAATTTTTAGCTTCATATCATTATAAAATAGCCACAATGCTATATCATCTCTATATAATATATAACGTACCAATATTAATGCAATATAATTAGGTAATATTAGCCATATAAAGCTTTCTAGGCTTTATATTTTACATTCTTACAAAGCTATCAGGCTGTCAATAGACTTAATATTAAAATGACGATTTTATGTAGTTTAAATGTATTTTGTATATTGGACCCCCTTAGTTTAGACAATATATATTCATAACACCTCATACAGTTTAAATAATTTAATTTGGCAATAATTATGAATACATAGTATATAATAGGAATGTTAACATTTTTTTCGTATTTCAATACTAGTTAAGCTTGAAATATGACTAAAAAATTCCTAGTTATATTAATAACTAAAATTTTATGGATATTTATGTCTAAATTATGCAAAATTGCATTCTAAAAATACAGACAATGGAAACTTTCATAATATTTTTTTTGAGATATTATGCAAAAAAGAATACTATATTGGAACCTTAAATCAGGAAATTCTAAAATTCTAAAATTTTCATGTACCATCAACAAATAAAATCGTGGGGTCTCAAATATAACTTTGCAAGTGAGTTCCATACATTTATTAGTGGAGTAATGTTAAGGTGCTACACGAGATGTCGACCCAAAATCTGGGTTAGTGGCAGAAAGGGAATTTCGCAAGGATAAGAAATTCCTTAATTTATTTGAAAACGCCTAAAAAGTTTTAGTTTTATAAAACAATCCATTTTAGATAAAATATTTAGAATTCCATCCCGTAAACCTCTCCCACAGTTCTGATAAACTCTATTTTTATAGAGTTATTTATACCTTTATTCATTAAAAATTTGTATTAGAGTAATTTTAAGTTAAGTAGTCTATTTTGTTTTATTTTGTTTTGGGTTGAATTCAGTTTTATTTAATTTTATGTTATTTAATTAGATTTAGGTAAATTAATTTAATTAGTTTAAGTTTATTTAATTTGAATTAGGTTTTTATTAGATTTATATTTAATTTGGTTTGAATCAGGAATAAAAATGGAGGATTTCTAGCCATTAGATGAGCTTTTAAATGGACCAGATTATCGCGTGCTCATCATGTACAAGCGCAGTGAGTGGAGCGGCTGGAGCAGGGAGCAGGTACGGCTCGCATGTTGCTGCAGCTGATGGAATGTCTGATCCTATGCGCCAAACCTCGTACATCCGGTTTTGAGATCCAACAAGAAAGAGCCACGCCAACTCGGTCAAAGTCATATTTCTGTTATCCAATCAGCGCCTAGTTTCGTGCCGAGCTCACATGTTTTACACCGCGTCTAATAATCACCTAAGTATTAGAAATTGAATAAGAACGTGGGAGAAAGGGAAAGAAAAAATAAGAAGAAAAAAAAAGGGAAATTAACACACATGTTCCACCAATCAGAAAAGACTCTTAGAGAACATGAATTCACTCTAATCAGCTATAAAAAAAGCTACCGGACTAGAGGAAAAAAACACATTATTCTAGAGAGAGAAACACAATAGTCCAGAGGGAGAGAGAGATTAATTATAGAGAGAGCAATTAGAGGCCAAATTGGAAGAGGAGGCTCACATTTATTCTCAATCATTCTGCACTCTGTGAAACTCTCGTTTATTTTATTTTTAGTTTTTCATTATGTTGCAAATTTTTATTTTTAGTTTTGTTATTTTAGTTATAAACTAATTTAATTTTTTTAGGATTACAATGGGATCTTTATATATAGTTTGAATTATGATGTTTCCTCTTTGATTTTGCAATTTTAATTTATGAATTGTTTATTCTATCTTGTTCTTAACGCGTTTCAGTGCTTGATCACCACTTAAATTGATATTAGTAATTTGTATAAACTTGGAAAAGGGATTTCAGATTTAGACCTAGATAGAATAATACATGATCATGATTAGATGAGTTTATGTAGGATAGGAATATACCTACATAACATGTGCAATCATTGAAAGACCTTACTCTTAATGAATCTTTTCTTAATCTAATTCACATAGGAATATAGTGAATCAATTAGAGGAGATATTTTTACATGACTACCAGAAGAGGCTTGTAGATATACTAGGATTCTTGATTGACAATTCGGGTTAAATAGTAATTCAGAGAGGATAACTAGAGATTCAGGCATACGTAGAGTGAAAATTGTAATCCTAGGTTTATTTTCTTTGGTGATTTGATAAATTACTTGCACTCTTTAGTTTTGTTTTATTTATTTTCTGATTTTCTTTTAGATTAAATTTTCAGTTTTAGAATTTTTAAATTGATTGTTTGGATAAATTGATAATTAGTGTAGGTTAGTACTTAACAAATTATAGCAATTTCTCTTTGGGAATGATATCTTTATTCATCATTTTATTACTTGTTCGATACGTGTACTTGCGTATAAAAAATCCATAACAAGTTTTTAGCACCCTTGCTGGGGAAATTGTTTTATAATTTTTTGTTAATACAAATATCGATTAGTTGAGATTTAATTCAAACTTATTATTATTATTATTATTATTATTATTATTATTATTATTATTTCTTTGATAATCTCGGGTACTTTTTAGCAGTACATAAGACATACGAGAAGTTGAGAGCTTTTGCCGTTGGATCTTAAGATTGAAAGAATACTAAGAGAGATTCGAAGAGCGAAAAATCGACAAGTAAATCCTCCAGTACTAATGGGTGACCAAGAGGAGACAATGCCTTTGCGTGATTATGATGTCCCATTGATTGATGGCCTTAGTTCAAGTATTCGAAGACTTGCCATTAATGCTAACAACTTCGAATTGAAGCCTGCTATTATTCAGATGATCCAGAGCTCAGTCCAATTTGGAGGATTACCTAGTGATGATCCGAACCAACACATTGTGAATTTTCTGAAAATTTGCGATACTTTCAGGCATAATGGGGGTTCTGATGATGCAATCATATTATGGCTTTTCCCTTTTTCTCTACGGGATAAAGCAAAGAGCTGGTTGAACTCCTTACCAGTCAGGTCAATCACTACATAGGATGATTTGGCACAGAAATTTCTGGCAAAGGTTTTTCCCACTAGCAAAGACAGCCAAGCTGCATAATGATATCACCTCCTTCGTCCAATTCGACAATGAATCATTATATGAGGCTTAGGAGCATTATAAAGATATGTTGGGAAGATGCCCACATCATGGGATCCCGAAGTGGTTATTAGTTCAAACATTCTATAATGGCCTGTTGAGACACCTAAGAACAATAGTTGATGCAGTAGCTGGAGGTACCTTGATGGAAAAATCTACATATGAGACATACGATCTATTAGAAGAGATGGCAGCCAATAACTACCAGTGGCCATCAGAAAGAATGAATCCAAAGAGAGCAGCTATCATAAATGAATTGGAGACCATGGTTTCCTTAGCAACACAAGTTAATGCTTATCCAAAAAGATTGACTCGATGGGAATTCAGGCGATGCACAGGCCATATATAGTTTGTGAAAGTTGCGGTGATAATCATGTGATTGGCCAATGTCCCCTTACTATTGAATCAGCACAGTATGTCAACAACTTCAACCGACAATAGAACAATCCCTACTCTAATTTCTACAACTCAGGATGGAAAAATAACTCTAATTTTTCTTAGAATAACACCAACAACCAAGGGTCCACTTCAGCTAGACGTTCTATGCCTCCACCTGGATTTGCACAACAAGCCTTGCCACCATAGCAAGAGAAAAATCCATCACTTGAGGAGATATTTATGTAGTACATGGCCAAGAATGATGCAATTATTCAAAACCAACCTGCCATATTGAGATCTTTTGAGACGCAGTTGGGTCAATTAGCCAATATTGTTAATAATCGTCCTCAAGGAATACTGCCAGGGAATACAGAGGTGAATCCAAAGAGAGAAAACAAAGAGCAGTGCAAAGTAATCACCTTGAGAAGTGGTAGAGAAGTGCGAAGAAAAGTTGAGGAACCTGTTGGGACTGAGGGTGAGAATATTGAAGAGAAACTGCATGATGAGAGCTTACCAGAAGCAACATCTAAGCCAGAGATGACTCCCTATAACCCACCTCCACCATTTTTACAGAGATTTCAAAAGAAGAAGCTTGACCAACAATTCTCAAGATTTTTGGAGATATTTATGAAGTTGCACATTAATATCTCGTTCGCGGAAGCTCTGGAGCAAATACCTAGCTACGTTAAATTCATAAAAGATATTTTATCTAAAAAGAGAAGGTTGGGAGAATTTGAGACAGTAGCTCTTACAGAGGAGTGCAGCACTATCCTTTTTAACAAATTACCTCAAAAGCTGAAAGATCCTGGGAGCTTTACTATTCCGTGTAGAATTGGTGAGCAATTTTCTGAGCAAGCATTATGTGATTTGGGCGCCAGTATAAACTTGATGCTACTTACCATATTTTAAAAATTAGGTTTGGGGGAGGCAAGACCAACCACTATCACCCTACAGTTAGCTGATAGATCTATTACATACCTAAGGGGAATAGTCGAGGATGTTTTGGTGAAGGTTGATAAGTTTATTTTTCCCACAGACTTTATTGTGCTGGATATAGAGGTGGATCGAGATATTCCTTTGATTTTGGGTAGGCTATTCCTTACCATTGGAAGAACGCTCATTGACGTACAAAAATGAGAGCTGACCATAAGAGTACAGAATTAGAAGGTGACGTTCAATGTGTTCAAGGAAATGAAGTTTCCAAGTGACTCTGAAGACTGTTTTCATATTAATATGGTTGATAGAGTGGTTGATGAAACTTATGGGAATACCACTATTGGAGACCCACTTGAAGATTCATTAATTAATTCTTCTAATATGGAGATACTAAAAGCCAAGGAGTGTTTGAACTTGTTGAATATTGTGTCTGAATTTGATAAGACTAAGAAAAAGTTTGAAGTTTTAGAGCGACCATCGGGCAATGAACCCCACACTAAGCCATCTATTGAAGAACCGCTATCTTTAGAACTAAAGCCATTGCCGAGTCATTTGCACTATGCTTTCTTAGGCAAGTCCTCTACTCTTCCTGTTATAATTTCAGCCGATCTTGATGATACACAGGAGGAAAAATTGTTAAGATATAGAAAGAATACAGGAGAGCTTTGGGGTGGTCAATAGCAGACATTCGAGGTATTAATCTGTCCTTTTGTATGCATAAAATTTTTCTAGAAGATAATCACAAAGCTACAGTGGATACCAACAGCGTTTAAATCCAATTATGAAATAAGTAGTCAAAAAAGAGATAAAAGTGGTTAGATGTCAGAATTATTTACCCAATTTCTGATAGCTCATGGGTGAGCCCAGTATAATGTGTCTCGAAGAAGGTGGTATGACTGTAGTAGCTAATGAGAACAATGAGCTTATTCCAATAAGAATAGTAACAGGGTGGAGAGTTTGTATGTACTACCGAAAATTAAATAAAGTAACTCAGAAGGATCGTTTTCCACTGCCCTTTATTGATCAGATGCTCGATAGATTAGCGGGACATAATTACTATTATTTCTTGGATGGATACTCAGGGTATAATCATATTGCCATAGCGCCAGAAGATCAGGAGAAAACCACATTTACTTGCCCCTATGGAACTTTTGCTTTTAGAAGAATGCCCTTCATCCTATGCAATGCTCCAGTCACCTTTCAACGATGTATGATGGCGATCTTTACCGATATGGTGGAGTGATATTTAGAGGTATTCATGGATGATTTCTCAGTTTTCGGTGATTCATTTGATATGTTTCTACATAATTTAGCTCTTTACTGAAACGATGTGAAGATACAAATTTGGTGCTAAACTGGGAGAAATGTCATTTCGTGGTCCAAGAGGGTATTGTACTTGGGCATCGGGTTTCAAGTAAAGGAATTGAAGTTGTCAAAGCAAAGATAGAGACTATTGAGAAACTTTCTCCGCCCGTAAATGTAAAAGGGGTTCGTAGTTTTCTTGGACATGCTAGGTTTTATAGAAAATTCATCAAGGATTTTTCGAAGATTGCCAAACCACTATGCAACTTACTAGAGAAAGATGAAGTCTTTAATTTTGATGAAGCATGCCTTGAAGCCTTTACCACTTTGAAGAACAAGCTAGTGACAGCTCTTATCATTGTTGCGCCAGACTGGTCTATTCCTTTTGAGCTCATGTGTGATACAAGTGATTATGTAGTTGAGGCAGTTTTGGGGCAGCGCAAGGAGAAGATGTTTCATGCTATTTATTACTCTAGCAAGACATTGAACAATGCTCAAATCAACTATACAACTACTGAGAAAGAGTTAATGGCTGTGGTATTTGCTTTTGACAAATTTAGATCCTATCTCATTGGGACTAAAGTAATTGTCTACACAGATCACTCTGTAATTAAGTAACTCATTGCCAAAAAGGATGCAAAACCAAGGTTGATTAGGTGGATACTTCTATTACAAGAATTTGATCTTGAAGTACGAGACCGAAAATGAACAGAAAATCAAGTGGCAGACCACCTCTCAAGATTGGAGAATGGAAAGAAAGAAGGAGATACTACTCTAATCAATGAGACTTTTTCTGATGAACAACTCTTTAGCAGTGAGTATGGTGTCCCGTGGCATGCAGATTATGTTAATTATCTTGTGAGCAAGTAGTTACCTCCATATCTTACATTCTAGTAGAAGAAAAAGTTTCTACATGATGTGAAATTCTATTTTTGGGATGAACCATTTTTATTCAAGCAATGTGCCGACCAAATTATACGAAGGTGTGTTCCAAAGGAAGAAATAGAAAACATACTCCATCATTGTCACTCTTCTGAGGATAGAGATCATTTTGGAGGTGAAAGAACTGCAGCAAAAGTCTTCCAATCAGGATTCTATTAGCCTACACTGTTTAAAGATGCCCATTATTTTGTTTTGAGGTGTGATCAGTGTCAAAGAGTGGGTAATATTTCTCGTTGCCATGAAATGCCGTTGAATAGTATTTTAGAAGTGGAGATCTTTGACATATGGGGTATAGATTTCATGGGGCCATTCATTCCATCTTTTCGTAATCTTTACATCTTAGTCGTAGTAGATTATGTGTCCAAATGGGTGGAAGCCGTAGCATTACCAACCAACGATTCTAAAGTGGTGATGAATTTCTTAAAGAAGAATGTCTTTAATCATTTTGGTATACCAAAAGCTATCATTAGTGATGAGGGGACGCATTTTTGTAATAGGAACTTCGAAGCCTTTCTTGCTAAATATGGTGTGACTCATAAGATTGCTACAGATTATCATCTATAGACAAGTGAGCAAGCAGAGATTTCCAACTGAGAAGTGAAGAGAATTCTTGAAAAAACAGTGTTTCCCAGTAGAAAGGATTGGTCTAGGAGGTTGGACGATGCATTGTGGGTGTACAAAACTGCATATAAGACACCGATTGGTATGTCTCCATATCGATTAGTCCTCAGGAAAGCATGTCATCTTCCAGTGGAGTTAGAGCATCACGCGTACTGGGCAATTAAGAAGCTTAATTTGGATAGGCAAGCTGCTGGTGCTAAACGTCTCTTGCAATTGAACGAGATGGATGAGTTTCGTCTCCAAGCTTATGAAAATGCAAAGCTATATGAGGAGAAAACGAAAAGATGGCATGACAAGAAGATACTAGATCGGCGATTTAAACCAGGTCAACGAGTGCTCCTATTTAATTCACGGTTGAAATTATTTCTGGGGAAGCTGAAGTCAAGATGGTTGGGACCATTTTGTGTCACCCAAATGTTTCTATATGGAGTTGTGGAGGTTGAAGATGAATGGTCCAAGAGAATTTTCAAAGTTAATGGACAACAGCTTGAGCATTATTATGGAGGAGAGTTTGATCGGGAAAAGACCTCCATTACTTTGTCCTACCCGAACTAAAGCAACAGAGAGTCAGGCTGACGACTTAAAATCAAGCACTTTTTGGGAGGCAACCCATGAACTATTTTTTCTTTTTCTTTTTAATTTTGAATTTATTAGGTATTCTTTTCTTTTGTTATGTTTTGTTTTTGTGTATTTCAAGTTTTTGCACAAGTTTGGGGGTCGATATGTGGACTTCAGCACTCAACTAGAATCTTCCACCGTCGTGTGAAAATTTGAGGGAGTTTTTTTTTTACCTTCTCTTTTATTTTTAACATTGGGGACAATATTAATTTTAAGTATGGGGGTAGGGAGTAAAAATTTTCAAAATAATAATAATAATAAATAAATAAAATAGTTTTGTTTTGTTTTCATGACTTAGTTTGATAATCAAATGTCAATGATAAGAACTTAATTTAACTGAATAAGGTTCTTGGAAGAATGATGAATAGTTTTCTTATCTGTGTGCTTGATTATGTGTTAGTTTGGTTTTGCTTATAATTCTTTGAAATTTTGAGCACATGAATATTTGCATTTGATTATTTTTCTTACTTAGAGAAAGTTTATGTGGATTAAGTACATTCTTTGAAATCTCATTAATAAACTCTAGAACCTGTTTGATTACCACTTGAGACGAATTCCTAGACTATATTGCATTAGAGATATGATTTAGGCCATCTTTGAATCGATTGAGCCTTTGAATCCTACTCTTGATACTTGTTTATTCTTAGTTTACCCCTTTGAGCTTATACTGTCCTTTTCTTTGACACCATATTTTTTTAGCCTAGCTTTTAAATTATTTCCAATATTTTTTTTACGCCTGATAGCACATGTGACCTTTATTATCTGTTTTATACTATGTGACAATTTGGGAGGAAGGGTGGTGTTGAGAAAAATTTTGTGAAGACATATGAAGGAAAAAAAATGTTATACCTTTGTGCAAAAAGAAAAAAATAGTGAAAAAAAAATTGAAAATTCATAAGTTTGGAGTATAGTGCTTCAATGAGAAAATATGGTGTGAAAGACGAAAGTAGAAAACAAGTTTGGGGGAGCTATGCCAAAAAAGTGTTAAGTTAAGTTGTAAGAAGATCTGAAAATAATTTATGTGCTTAAGGAGATTTGAGCCACAAAAATTTCTTTTATCCTACCTGATACCTTAGCCATACATTACAAGCTTAATAAAGTCCTAATGATCTTTGGTGGATTGATAGTCTATATTAGTATAGAGTAGTATGAAAAGTAGGCTTATGGAGTTTATATATTTCTATCTTGAGATTTGTTATAACTTACTTGTTTGCATAACTGATCCGAGTTGCAAGTGATTGAATGTAATTGTTTTCGCACACACACACTTAAGAAGTTTGTAGTGGAATCAAGTTGGCATTTGAATTGAAATTCTAGACTTTTACAGTGTTCAGAGTTTTTTCTTGAGCTTTATACTATGTGAAATCTTTGAGGCAAGTGTTGAGAGTTGAACTGGGACATGGTTTGGTCTTATTTAGGTATTTAAAATTTTAGTTTAAGTTTTCTTTCTTTCTTTCTTTTGCTCGAGGACTAGCAAAAATTCAAGTTTGGGGGTGTGATAAACTCTATTTTTATAGAGTTATTTGTACCTTTTATTCATTAAAAATGTGTATTAGAGTAATTTTAATTTAAATAATTTATTTTAATTTATTTTTTTTGGGTTGAATTCAATTTTATTTAATTTTAGGTAAATTAATTTGATTAGTTTGAGTTTATTTTATTTGAATTAGGTTTTTATTAGATTGATATTTAATTTTGTTTGAATCAGGAAGAAAAACGGAGGATTTCTAGCCGTCAGATGAGCTTTTAAACGGTCCGGATTAGCGCGTGCTCATCACGCACAGATGCAGCGAGTGGAACAGCTAGAGCAGGGAGCAGGTGGGGCTCGCATGTTGCTGCAGCTGATGGAATGTCTGATCTTATGCGCCAACACCTCATACATCCGGTTTTGAGATCCAACGAGAAAGAGCCACGTCAACTCAGTCAAAGTCATATTTCTGTTGTCCAATCAGTGCCTGGTTTCGTGCCGAGCTCACATGTTTTACGCTGCGTCTAATAATCGCCTAAGTATCAGAAATTGAATAAGAACGTGGGAGAATGGGAAAGAGAAAAGAAGAAAAAAAAAAGAAATTGACACATATCTTCCACCAATCAGAAAAGACCCTTGGAGAACGTGAATTCACTCTTATCAACTATAAAAGAGCTACGGGACTAGAGAAAAAAAACACACCATTCTAGAGAGAGAAACATAATTATCCAGAGGGAGAGAAAGAGCAATTGGAGGCCAAATTGGAAGAGGAGACTCGCAATTATTCTCAATCATTCGGCATCATGTGAAACTCTCGTTTGTTTTATTTTTAGTTTTTCATTATGTAGCAAATTTTTATTTTTAGTTTTGTTATTTTAGTTATAAACTAATTTAATTTTTCTAGGATTACAATGTGATCTCTATATGTAGTTTGAATTATGATGTTTTCTCTTTGATTTTGCGATTTTAATTTATGAATTGTTTATTCTATCTTGTTCTTAATACTTTTGAATGCTTGATCACCACTTAAATTGATATTGGTAATTTATATGAACTTTGAAAAGGGATTTCAGATTTAGACCTAGATAGAATAACACATGATTATGATTAGATGAGTTTATATAGGATAGGAATATACCTACATAACATGTGCAATCATTAAAAGACCTTACTCTTAATGAATATTTTCTTAATCTAATTCACATAGGAATATAGTGAATCAATTAGAGGATATATTTTTACATGAATTTCGGAAGAGACTTGTAGATACACTAGGATTTTTGATTGACAATTCGGGTTAAATAGTAATTCAAATAGGATAACTAGCGATTCAGGCATACGTAGAGTGAAAACTGTAATCCTAGGTTTATTTTCTTTGGTGATTTGATAAATTACTTGCACTCTTTAGTTTTGTTTTATTTATTTTCTTGTTTTCTTTTAGCTTAAATTTTTAGTTTTAGAATTTTTAAATTGATTGTTTGGATATATTGATAATTAGTATAGGTTAGTACTTAACAAATTATAGCAATTTCTCTGTGGGAACGATATCTTTATTCATCACTTTATTACTTGTTCGATACGTACACTTGCGTATAAAAAATCTAAAATAAGTTCGTATACACCATTAAACATAGATCGAATAAATACTAAAAAGAACGTAAATCAAATATATGTTCAAGCATCATTATCTTCCACGTCAGAACAGACGCTAGAATGGCATACACGAGTTCGCAAACAAAAATATAAAGTAGTAATCTTGGTTCAATGCTAAAACAAAACGCAAACAATCCTAATACCACAACAACATGCTTCAAGCATTACCAAGATAACGAACTATAATCCCGATGGCCTCTTACTCCTCTTGATCTCCAAGATCGCACTGGACACCACCTGAGGAAGGGAGTGAGCATAAAATGCCCAGTAGGAAAAATAGTTACCTCCATTGAAAACATTTTAGTGATGGAAAGCTCTTGCATGGTTAGTTTAAATCCAATACATACATATATGATAATCCAAAACTGGAAATCGTCATGTAGATGTATAAATAAATCATTATAATCAAAACAATTCAATTCAGATGCACATGACACAAATCAACACATGCCCATGAGCTCACATCCTCTCATCTGTGGAAACCCAGGATAATGACACTAAGTGTACCTAAAAACCTACTAGACACCTAAGCCTTTACTCGGAGGGGAGACCCATGTGTCGCCTATCAAACTTGGAGGGGTAACCGAATTGCCTACACCTGCTAAATGGGGAGGTAATCAGAAGTAACGAAACCCCACGCGAGTTTACGGACTTTATACCGACGGTAGGGCCCTCAGCACCATACTGTAAACCCACGATGCTAACACGGTGCTCATATATGATCCTATGACACGTGCAACAAAGAACTAAAGTGTGAAAATAATCGTACTCTGGTTTTTCAATAAAATAAGTATATTAGGTTTTTATAGAAATTGTATACTTTACACATGACTCATTTTTATAATTACTAATAGTTACTAAACTGTATACTTTACACAAGACTCATTTTTATTAAAAGTTTAGTATTTTGTAAGGAAAAAAAATAGTCATTACTACAATAAATAATAAAATCAAATGTGAGCCAGAGTATAAAATTGGATATTTGGCAAATTAAGGGAATATATTGTATTCTGAGAACACAGTAGCAAACCGGTATTTTGCTAAAACAAGGTGAGGTTTTGGTTGTTCCCCTTATTTTTTATTTATATATTTTTTTATAAAAGTTATTTTTCATTTTTTTCCGGTTCATCCAATAAAAGACAAAGCGCAGTGCAGTGCAGTGGAGAAATTAGTTCGGCGGAGGGAAACCCGACTTGACTCTCTCTCTACTCTAACTGGTGCTTTTTCTCACAACCCTCTACTGTATTTTCATTTTCTTTGCTTTAAAATATCAATTTAATTTAGCATTTATTTATTCTCCTAATTCCATTCTCCAACCTGTTTGGTTCCCGGGAAAGCGTTAGAAACTTTCAGGCAGATATAACTCTTTCTACCATATTTGCGTTTTGTTTTGGGACTCCTGCTCTATTATTCACAATTTAAGCTAAGCTGCACAGAAATTAGGTTTAGGTTTCTTTTTTGGGTTTGGAAAATAGCTGAGAATGTAAAGTTTAAAATGCTTAGGTTTATAACGTCAAGGAAACTGAATGAGCTGCGGTTGTAACATTTTCTCAACCTGAAACAAATATTTTAGATTGAATTTTAGCTCTTGACGAGCATTTTTGTTGCTTATCACTAATTATGGTTGAAAAGGCAATGGCGAGTTTTATTTTTATTTTTAAATGTTTATTTTGACTTATCATGTCTCGATTTTGTTTGCAATCGAGTTTCATTACGAGGGTTGAGATTTGAATTCATTATGGGAATGTGGAAGCTGGGTATACGAATTCATGTTAGTTGAGTTGGTGGGTTTGATCGGTGAGTTAATTGGGTTGATTTCCACTTATCATTTGAAAATCTGAACCAAATGAATCAACTTATTTCGTTTTTGATAAATACCTACTAGAGGGTAGTGGACCCTGGTTATAGGAAATATCAACTTTTGCTGAACTTGTATCAGGCGAGTTCAATGGATGCACCAGTCTTAGATGTTATGAATATTCCGACCGTCAGTAGTTATAATAATGCTGAAGAAGTAGAGAGTTATCAGCATATCGTAGATGAACTTTCGCTGAAGATTGAGGAGGTATGAAAGTCTGTTTTGTGCTATGTTTTATCTCAATTGCTATGCTCCTTTTGGAGTTCTGTAATGCTCAAATTTTGTAGGCTGTCCTATTATCTGTATCTTTAGAATGTTAGTGAGATTGTTATTCCTATGTCAACTTTCTTGCAGCTTGAACAAAGAATGATTGAGGTAGAACAGTTCAACCCAACTACAAGTAAGAAGCAGCTAAAGTCATCTAAAGGCAGCTCAAATGGGAAAGATAAAGATAAGGAGAAACATATCCCAGGTCTTAAAAAGCAGCAGCAAGAGGCATCGAAAAGGGAAGCTGCTGCTGCAAAGAGAATGCATGACCTTATGCGCCAATTTGGAACTATATTGAGTCAGGCAAGTTGCTAATTCATGTTGTGTTTTCCTGCGCTAAAGACTTTTGTGCCTTTGGTCTAATGGTGTAATTTATTTCCTTTGGGAGCACATACTGCCATTCTTCTTGATTTCCCTTTATTTCAGTTGAGCTTCATAGTGTTGTTGTCTTTTGTGTAATTTGTTTCAAGTGTAGTGGAAAATTAAGATACCAATGTAGCAAGCATCAAGTTAAGTTTCTAATGCATATTTATCTGACTTGGCAACCAGATCACACGCCACAAGTGGGCCTGGCCCTTTATGCAGCCTGTCGATGTAGAAGGTCTTGGTTTGCATGACTACTATGAGGTAAAGTTTACTAATTCCTTTTCAGAATTCCTTATGCAATTTGTAGGTAAATTACATGATCTAATAAATATAGGAAAAGTACATGTTTCCTAATCAACTACTTCAACTTATGTTCTTATGAAAAATGACAGGTGCACACAGACATCTACAACATGAATATACACACACATATATATATATATATATATAGGGCACCCATCTAGTAGGTTTTTTTTTTTTGTTACCTATACATAAGTATCGTTTTGGCCAATTAAAATTTATTATGCACATTTTTTTTTTTTAGTAAAAGTAAGATAGAAAAATAGCATTACTGATACACGTCTTTTCATGTATATCATTATAGCCGTTGGATCACTGTTAGAAAAAAAAAAAATACCTATACATAGGTAAAAAAAAAAATACCTGGTGGATTGGCAACCATGTATGTATATATGTGTATATATCATAGAGTGTATGAATATATGGCCTGTATGTTTAAAAAAAAATTATTCCGAAGTTAAAACTTAAAAAGATATAATCCATGCCTCTTCCAGTGTTTGAAGCTGAATGCCATGGGGAATGCTTACATTGTAAAGGATTAAAATCTTGATTGTATGATAGATCCTGGCTCTTAGTTTGTTGTCCAAGTCTAGGCATGAGAGAGATTTACTTGCAAGGGTGTTGAGTACGAAATTCTTGGCATTTTATCTCACTGTTCAAGTTGGCACTCATATAGTCAATGTGGGATGGACAAATTTCTACTGTTTCAACACAACAAGATAGAGGTCATGTGATGAAAATCCATAGAACACTTCTTATAATACTCTATTATTTATTATGTGAATTATGAGTCAGATTAAGATAATTGAGCTACATTAAGGATGTGATTGAGATTATACGAGTTGACTAGGATTCTTGTTCTGCATAATTAAGTTTGTTGCTAAATTTTCTGTTCTTGACTTTTGCTACTACATTCTTGATTGCATTTCCACCGTTGTCTCAGATTTCTTCTCTATCAATTTGATTGAAATTCTCAATTAATAGGTTATTGACAAGCCAATGGATTTCAGTACAATAAAAAATCAAATGGAGGCTAAGGATGGCACTGGATATAAAAATGTTCGGCAAATTTGTGCTGATGTGAGGTTGGTTTTCAAAAATGCTATGAAATATAATGAAGAGAGAAGTAATGTCCATGTTATGGCCAAAACTTTGCTGAAAAAATTCGAGGAGAAGTGGCTGCAATTTCTGCCTAAGGTTATAGAAGAGGTATTTGTTTGTCTGACACTTAGTTAATTTTCATTTTTGTGATATGAATATTCTAAAGTTCTTGTTGATCTCTTCAGTATTGTAACTTTTAGAACAACTTGCTTGCAGGAAAAGAGACGAGAAGAGGAGGGAGCAGAGGCACAGATGAATATTCAGCTTGTTTATGAAGCTGCTCATTCCAAAATGGCTAGAGATATAAGCAATGAGGTGAGATATAATTAAGAGTGATAAAACGCCTCTAAATAGTCTCTATTTGTGTTCAGGCACTTGAAAATTCTTTTGCAATAGTGTCATAGCTTTCCAGTTTACATTTGCACCTTTTGATAGAAGTAAGATGTTGGAACTGGTTTAACCATAATAAGGTGCGCACTCTTTTCAGCTGCATGAGCTTGATACGCATTTGGAAGAACTTCGAGAAATGGTTGTTCAGAAGTGCAGGTTCGATCTACATCATGTCATTTATGTGTAATTAATAGCATTATCCTAAATATTGGCTCAATAAGTACAAAGCTCTACTGAAGATGTATTTATTACTGATGCTGGGCTCATGTTTGTGTGTTTCCTTGAATTTTTCAACTCAACGAGAAATTAATGTCAACAGTTCCAGTGATGAATATATAGGACCTAAGTTGACGTATCTTTACTCATTATCAAGCATAATTAATCACATCTTTACACGAATTAACCCACATATACTAATAGATGTTGGTTTCACCTCAAATAGTTTGGAAAATGTGGGTATCTGTTTGGACCTGTAAGGGTGGCCCCTGTGACTATCCCTAACGCTAGAGAATAAGCAATTTAGTCCTTTAATCTTGTATTTACCATTCCTTCAGTGCAGTTACCCAAAAACTATGGAAATAATAGATTAATCTCTTCCTTTCATAGTTGTTATATGTTATTATCTTCCAAAACTATAAACTTCCAACCAGTATGATTGAATTATTGATTAGAATGTTTGACGGGGTCAGGATGGGGGCCAAAATTCACCATGCCTCATTGGACCAGGGTTAGGAATTTAACATTAACTGGCAGGCAGAGATGTGGAAGTCCACAGCTTCCAACTCTTTCCATATTTACAGTCTCCTTGTGATGTGATGTAAATTTTAAGATGTTAAAACCTTGTTCACACTTTTAGCGGATTTGAGCCTTTAAAATGTTCATGGTGGCTCATGGTACCATGTCTTATCTTCGAATATCCATGTTTCTGTTTGCCCATGCGTATTTACATATACGTTTGGTACAAAAGGATTCAAAGCAACAAGTTCAGGGCTGGTTCATGGGAGCCTTATTACCGGGAAACTTTGTGTACATAATTTATTTTGCATATGAATTCACTAGCTAGATATCCAGAGTCGAGAAATCTAATTCTATGATACTATGGTTTCAGAAGAATTTCAGTAGAAGAGAAAAGAAAGCTCGGAGCAGCTCTTACCAGATTGTCTCCTGAAGATCTTGGCAAGGCATTGGATATTGTTGCTCAAAATAATCCCGCGTTCCAAGCTACTGCTGAAGAGGTGGACCTTGATATTGATGCTCAGGTTGTCATTTGAATTTCACTTCTCAAGACTTTGTCTATATTGTATTTTAATACCTCTTGCCGATTATGAAATGCTTACTGAGACATTTATTCCCTACACAGAGTGAATCCACTTTGTGGAGGCTAAAGTTTTTTGTGAGGGATGCTCTAGAAGTACAAGGCAAGAGTTCCTGCTCAGCAAGCATGGGCGGCAACAATAATAACAAAGACAATCCTACCAATAACGATAACACCAATAACAACAACGGCAACAACACAATAAATAACAGCAATAAGCGGAAAAGAGAGATTTCCAATGCCATTGCCAAAGTTGTCAAGAAAAAGAGCAAGAGGCTAGCTTCTTGATATCTCAATGCAATAAAAGAGATTTTATCACAGTTGGCCTTGCAAATTTGGTTACCCCAAGTTTTGCCGACGACTCAATGAATAACTCACAGAATCAAGAAACCGTCTGACAAGTATTTCACCGGAGAACTGTACAGCAGTTTGATATTTTCCACATCCTTGATCTCTGGTTTAAGTTGAAACTTGCTTTGGAGTTGTCTTGAGTCGGTGTTTTGTAGTTGTTCGAGTCCGATGGATGTCTTATCGTTGGCTTGGCCGATGTATTTCATTGTTTTTGTTGTAGCAAATTTGCTTCTAGATGTAGCATCTAAGTTCAAGTTCGATAGCATACAGTTCTAGTTGGAACAAATTAATGTGGAGTCGAGGCAGTATTCCCATTTATTTTTCGAAGCACGAATTTTGTATGCTAATTAAGGCGGCAATATTTTTCTTAGTTCTTACTTTCATGTTTTCATTTGTTGGAGTGAACAAGTATTCCACGAAAACGAAACTGTCTTTATGTGTGCACATATTCTATAGAGACAATAATACACGTCATAACAGACAGAAAAGACTCGGAACAGTCAAGTTCCTCTTTAACAGTATTTTGGTAGGAATATAAGGAAAAAAAAAATATTAAAAGAAAAATTCTTTAAATCAGGGAATAATTTAAAGAGGAAATTGCAACGAAATACCTGTTATTAGTCGAAATATATACATATATCCAATCTTTTTTTTCCCAACTGTGAGTATTTTTATCCAAATTTAATAACAACCGTCAAATTTCTCTGTTAAGAGCCATCTCATTGTATATGAGTCGACATCTGAGATATTAGGTCATTTTAAAATCGTATAAAAATTATTATAAATTAGAAAAATGAAATTAAAAATGAAACTAAATCAAATAAAATCAAAAATAAAGAAGAAATGAGATGTTTTTTTTTTTTTTAAAAAAAGAACAAATCAAAAAGAGTAAATAAGTAAAAACCGAAAAAAAATATACCCTCCCTAATTGTCTCCACTTTCTCTCTTTGTGTCGACTGGTTCTTATCCAAAGCCTACCACTAATGTCTAGAAATTGCTACCATTTTGATGAGTTCACGTGGAGAGGATGGAGCATCAACATGAACATGGTAAGTATTTTTCTGTTAGTTATGGGGTTTTTATCGCCTTTTTTTCCCTTTTTTGTAACAAATCTGGGGGAAGGAGGTGAGGGTTATTCGGATTTGGGGTTTTTGTAGTTGTAAGGTTTGTAAATTTGTTTGTGAAGGGTTTCCAATTTTTATAGTTAGGTAAAAGGACCATATTTTTGGGTTTGGAACCCATATGCTTAGAGTCATATTTGTTGTCTTCTTTAGAGATTACTACTTCGATTTTTTACTATTATTTGGGTCAACATATTCTTTGATGAGGGTAGGTCAATGAGAATTCGGTTTACTATTAAGGACAATATAATTTGATGGTTGACTTTTATTTAAGGATTCTTTATTTGTTTAAAAAAGTTGGCAATTTCTTAGCTAGTGGGTTTATTTGCTAAATTTATTGTTCAGTAAGTATATATTAGTTGACATTAATTACTTTTAAAATGATAGATGAGACTTACTCATTATTCACATTTAAACTGCACCATGGTGGAGATTTCTTTATACCTTATGGGAATAAAAGGTATGATGGAGGGGATATTGCACACTTCAACAACTGTGACATGGATTACTTTAACAAATTCAATTTGGAGAAGATGGCTTTGCATTTAAATTACACGATGTAATTTGGATTTTTGTACAAACTAACGAATATGGTATTAAAATAAGAAAAAATGATAGTAAGTGACAAGGAAGTAATGGAAATGATAAAATAATTAGTGAGGCTTAAAGTGTAAGAAGGTAGAAGTGTTCTTGGTACAATACGAGAAGGTAATGGGATTGGAATGGAGGTAAGACAGTAATGGAATTACATATTATCTAGGACCTAAACCCTTAAAGAGATGCATCATTGAAGAACTACCTAACGATATAGACATTCAGGGGATGAAAGTGGTTACATTACAGGCCTAAAGTCAATATTCATATACTGATGACTTTGGATCTGAAGCAGAATTTGATACACAATAAGATAGTACCCTATAACAGCTACAAGCAAATGACCTAATACATAAACCCCATAGATCTTCCCCATAACCACCAAATAAGAAGACCAAAATCCACCCCACAACCACTAAATGAACCAAGTTCATAATCCATCCTACAACCATCAAATGAACCAAAACTATTCAACCACTACCACCAACTAATCCTGCCAACTCTGATCCATACATACCAAGCCCATCTTATTTTATAGATACCACACAACAAAGTCAATATGAGGAACTATTGGAGGATATGTTTGACTAAGATCTTATTATTGAAGATTTATTATCAGGTGGAAGTAGAAACCATACTCAAACTGCAAAAAATGACTCTGTAGAGATGGAAGACCCAATGACTGGACCTACAGAAAATAAAACTCCAATGAATGAACCTATAAATGTAGAAGCTCCCTAAAATGAAAATGATCAGAACCAAAAGGCTGAACATGTAACTAGAGAATAAGAGTTTGAGTTTGTGAAAGAGGAATATGGTCAGGATGATAAAAGGGAAAGGAATATGGATCATCAACCTCATCCAAGTACTTGGTAGGTATCAGTTACTCAGTTATGTCAAGAAGATACTAGTAGTGATGGTGGAATTGAATCCGAGCAAGATCTACAAAACTTGAGTGAAAGTGATGATGATAATGAGACAATCTGAAGGAGCAAGCAGTTCAATGCCAAGACCAATTATGAAACTTTCAAAATTACTTTAGGAATGGAGTTTGCATTAGTGGATCTTATTAGAATAACTATCAAGGAGTACTTTCTTTCTGTAGATATAAAGTATGTATTTGTGCACAACACCTCAGAAAGGATAAGAGTTAAACGTGAAGCAAAACAATGCCCTTGGATTATAAATGCAAATATCTGTAGGGTTGAAATCATTTAGAGTAAATACTTTAAAGGATTAGTATGGTTATGGGCCGATTTTCAATATCAAGTATGTTGATTATACATGATTAGCCAAGCATTTCTTAGAGTAGTTTATAGTGAACCCTACTATGTCATAAGACTTTCCATAACATGACTGCATCTACCAAGTCTCAACTTCAACATTTTATATGACTAAGGGCAAAGTAATTACTATGTTGGAGGGGTTTGTTAAAGAGCAATATGCCAATTTTGGAGGATTACTACAAACAAGTCTTAGCTACAAATCCGAGTAGCATAACCCTCTTTGAAAACAAAGTTGATGAATAACAAAAGATTATTTGAGAATATCTACATATGTTTAAAGGCATGCAAGGAAGGATTCGAATTGGGATACATACCTTTGATTGGCTTAATGGTTGTGTTTTGAAAGGAATTGGGATACATACCCTTGATTGGCTTAGATGGTTGTTTTTTGAAAGGATATTGTTGATAACATTGGGTATTGACGGAGATAATTCTATCTTCTCTATTGCATATACAATAGTGGAGAAGAAGAATACAGAGATATGGAAGTGGTTTCTCCAATTACTGAGGGAGGACTTGGAGATAGGTAATCTAGGAAAAATGATAAGTAACAAATATAATAGGCTTGAAGCAGCTCTGGATACCAATTTTAGAGGTGTGGAAATCAGATTCTGTGATACATATTTATATGCCAACTTCAAGAAACAACACACTAGTTTACTATTAAAACAAATGTTATGGGCAGCTACCCGGGTAATAACAAATAAAGAATGGATAAGGAGAATAAATAAGTTAAAGACAGATGATGAGAGGGCTTATATATGGCTTAATGCAAAAAAACCTAATGAATGGACAATGTCAACTTTTTCTGAGGGTGTGAATTGTGAAATTCTATTGAATAATATATGTGAGAGTTTACATTCAGCTATCTTATATGCCAGGGATAAAACCATTATGGCTTTGTTGGAGAACATGATATTCCGCTTGATGTGTAGATTTTGAATTAAAAAAAATGAAAGTGTGGAGAAATGGAATCAATTTATTAGGAGAAGAATTTTGAAGACTATAGAACATAGCAATATAATTAGGAAAGAATGTATAATAACTAGGGCCGCATCAAGGAAGTCCAAGTTACCTCTAAAAATAATTAGGTTTTTGTGGTTAACTTGAGAACAAAATGTATACTTGGAGGAGTATCCAGCTCACAAGAATTCCTTGTGGCCATGCAATTACAAGCATTTAAAGTATGAGCTAGACATTATGGACTATGTCTATGAGAACTACAAGAATTTTTTTTTGTTTAGCCTAATGCAGGTGTGATTAAACTAATGCTTAGCCCAGATAAATGGCTTCAAATAGGGTTAAATCCAATATCTTCTCCAACTAAACATAATTTACCTAGTAGACCAAAAGGATCAATGAGAATAGAGTTGAAAGAACCACCTACTAGTACAATCAAATTGAAAAAGAAAACAGGCCAAGTGGTCTATTACACCACCTACAAATAGAGAGGGCATTTCAGGTCAATATATAAGAATGAAACATTTATAGAGATATAAATATATCATTTTCAGTTTTGTAGGTTCCTCATTTTTTATATACAAATAAAAGTCAATTCTATGTTAGATTTTTGCAGGCTCTACTCAAAAAAAGAAGGATCGTCCACCTAAAAAAATCCCCATAAAGGAAACAATCAAGAGAATAGAAAGACTATAGAAATAGAAAATTAGGCAAGCTATTGGTGCAAAATCTATTGCTCCAACAGATCTTAAAATGGACTGAAATGGAAGCTACTTAGAATGACCATTTATATTTGAGCATTTGGAGAATATACTCTCTTGATATGCATTAATTTTTTAAGATGCATATAGACAACATACTTTTAGATTTTGGTTGTAGTATTTCTAGATTTTTGTATGTATTCATGTAGATATTTTTTAGATATAGGTTCTCTTCAAAGTTTGTTTAGATACATATATTGTGTAGATACATCACATTTTGGAGATGCAAATAAGTGCACATTGGGAGTAATGAACAGAACTTTATGCCTATTGTAGCATTTTATAATGTACATAAGTTATGTAATTGTTTTGATATATGAAATCAATATAAATGATCATTCTAGATATAGAAATCAATTTGTCATTTTGCTTATATTGTGTTATGTTATACTCTTCTTACCATATTCAAAATTTAACTACAATATTATTAATATACAGTTCAACTTGGAATGCAAAAATACACCAGTACATTAATATTGCAATGAGAAAATAAACGTACATTAATTGTCATTAACTGTTGCTTCTAAGTTTTGTAACAAATTCTGCACACATTTGATTTACACTAACTAATAAACTAAGGCCACTATTATATCAACACCTCAAACTAACCAAATAAAAAAAGCATTTAAAAGTGGAAAAACTAGTATAATTTTCCCCAATCTTTTCCACATATTTACTTTAACTTCTTGATTATATCTAGGAATATTTTCAACAACACATGGAAGTCCTCTTTTTATCTCTGGACTATCACAAGTAGTATTGTAACTCTATCCATCACCAATTTCACTTTCATCAAATGACGATTTGTCTGCCTCTATGTCACAAATTCTCCTTAGTATCTATAGTTTCTCTAACCCCCATTAAGCTGCATTAGTCAAATATTATGTAATTATCTACTGTTAATATGATAATTATTATTTGGTATTTATTATTTTGAAATAGGAAATTATATGTTTCCTATGGTGCAAATCAACTTTACAAAATGTGAGTAGTGAGTTCGCTTCTTGGGAATTGATTAATTAGAGCTTAATATTGGCAATTTTAAATTTGTGTAAATTAATAAGAAGCCATGGAACTTTTGGGTAATTTGAATGTTTTGAAATATTTTTACTTAATGAGTCAAAACTGTAATATTTTTCAAAGGTATAGTTATAGAAAATTGAATACTGAGAACCAATTTGCAAAGTCTAAACCTTTCACCTTTTACACTCAGACCATGTACGTGTCTTTGATGAGGAGCTCAATTCATGCTATTTTAATGTTCTAAGAAAATCTGATTGCTAAAACTCAATTTCCTTATTCTATTTATCCCATCTATTTATCCAAAAGTTTCCTTTTCCTTTGGTATTTCTCATGAAGCCCATTCATAGAGAAGCTTGTGTTCCTTTTTCTCCCTCTAATACTTCTTAAATCTTCTAGGCAATATCAGAAATTTCTTGTTAGATGTTTCAAATTAAGAATCTTAGAGGCTCAATTGTTACTCATACTTAAAAATTCTTGGAGTATTTAGGGCTAAACTTCTGGGTAATTACTACTTTTAATTTCGCTCAACTTTTAAAACCTGATTGTTCTTTGTTTTAAAACATGTTCTTAGTTTGCATGGTTTGAATTTCATGAGTATTCATAGTAACTATTATTGGTTAGTGTTCTAATGTTCTCTTAGTTCTTATCTTGTTATAAAGCTTATCAAATGCATTTTTGGTCAATTTGGATAGTTTAATTTGGAGTTTTTGCCAAAAAAAAAAAATCAAAATATAGAATTTCTAGTTTTTTACTAAGAAGTTACTATACTTTGGCCATTTCATACCCTTAACCTTATCCAAATGAATTGATATTTTAGTATATTACAATAGACATCTAGCTCTTTCCATTTTTTGTAAAATTCTATTGAGGATTCGATTTTTGTGAGTCTTCTAAAATGTGATTTTGTTACTGTGAAGAAAACAGAGATTCATCTCTAGAGTCATTTTGGTCGACCAGAATATGCTTTTGATCGACCAAATTCTGTTTTAATTGCCATGTTAACAAAGGTTTCTTTATCGGTTTATTTTGGTCGACCCGATTATATTTCGTTTGTGGGTTTATTTTGGTCGACTAACGGTGATCGACCAAATATCTCTAGTCCTAGAAAAACTCTTTTTAAGCTTCTTTTAATGTGGGAAAACCGTGTGTCAACCCCCATACACTCCAGATACCCGTATACAATAAATAAGGATTTTATGACTATAAATCCACAAAGTATAGTGTATTGATTTTAAACAATTGCCAAACTAAGTGGAAGCTCTAACAAGTAAATCCTTCTTTACAGTGAGGAAACACACTTATGATATTATGACTAATTTATAATTAACTGTAAAGCTATTACAAAAAGGTAAATAGAATATTCACTTACAATGCAAGGATTAAATCCTATGTGGATTATTTGTGTATGTTTTAATAGTGTTCAATTATTAGTGGTGAATACTGATGCATGCTCTTTGGTTATTGATAATGCTCATGTTTTATAATTCTTAATGAATTTCTTGAGTTGTTTAGAGGTTTTTGAACTTTGAAATGTTATGTTGGTTATTTTTAAGTATATTAGTTATGAGATTGTATTTTTCTCAAGATTAGTAGTTCTGTGTGAACTTAGTGAGCTTTCTATATCATGTTAATTTGAGATATATGTTAAGCATGATATAAATGTCATGACATTAGTAAGAACAGTACTGATGGTCTTACATGGACTTGATAATATACAGAAGGATTGGAACCCGATTTACATGCTCTGCTCTCTTATAAAGTCTGTGTGACAATATATAGTAAGAATTACCCTTAAATCAAGTGGATAAAAGGAGGGTTACCACTTGAGAGCTTTATTATAACTTGACAACCTTTGAGCCTCTGCCAAGGTAAGAGTAAGGTTTGCTAATTATGAGTATAATTATAGTTCGATATACTCTTGAGTCTCAGCCAAGACAAAAAGAGGGTCACCACACAAGAGCATGAATGTCGACTGCAGTACCAAGGGCCTAAAATATGCATGTGCATATGTAGTTGTCATATACCATACATTGAGAAATTTGTAGAATATATATAATTATATGTGATGATGATGTAATGTTGAATGTTTAGAGACACCTATTACATGTTAGACTTTTGTCTACTACTTTATATATCAAACTCTAAACTAGCAACTCTCTCATTCAGCCTTTTAGCTCATGAGTTTCCATGTATTGTAGATAAAGGAAAGAATTAAGTGCAAGAGTGAGTAGTACGAGCCAAGTTGAAATGTAGTGTACATATGAAACTGACTTTTTGTTGATAATTTATGAAAACTACTCTAGTGTGTTTTTAATATTCCGCAT
Source organism: Parasponia andersonii (assembly GCA_002914805.1). Taxonomy (NCBI): domain Eukaryota; kingdom Viridiplantae; phylum Streptophyta; class Magnoliopsida; order Rosales; family Cannabaceae; genus Trema; species Trema andersonii. Next base: position 451,621 of record JXTB01000148.1, read on the forward strand.
ATAAATATTATATTTTAAGGAGTTTGAAATGTTAATATTGTAATAAACTTAAAATACTATTTATAGTATTTTATTTTGTAGTTTTTTTAAAAAAAAATGAAAATCATATTTTCAGTGGTAACATTTCGGTTATAATCTCATGCTAATATTTTGATTAAGTTATTAATTTGTACGGGGTTGTTACAGTATCACTCTCTTTGATCTTTCGCATATTTTAGGATCAACTCAATAGAAAAACCCACAATTACCATAAGCCTGAACAATAATTCATTTCATCACTTATATTTCAAAAAAAAAAAAAGAAAGAGAAAATTCTATAGTTACTCACCCAAAGCTTCCTACATGACTCGAACCTCCTTCCTGGGTTTTTGTTAGTCCATGATATCTTCACCACCACCAAATATGGTGGTCTGTACTTGCAAAATTCTATTCCCACAAAATTATAGCAATGGATCCCAATGTCCCAAACTTTCAATATTTAGGGTTTGTTTCCTCCAAAGTATTGCAAAAAAAAGTGAATTTTGGAGAAAAACCGGTCGAGAGAGAATGGAAAAGGACGTGGTATTTTTTAGGGTTTTTTTTGTTAACTTTTTTATTTGATTTATTCCTTTTTTTAACTCCTTTATTCTTTATTTTCTTATTATATTTGATTTAGTTTCACTTTAATTTCATTTTCCTAATTTTTGATAATTTTGATATGATTTCAAAATGACTTAATATCTCAAATATCGACACTTATACAATAAAATGGCTCTTAACAACAAAATTTGATAGTTGTTACAAAATTTAGACAGAATGTACTATCATTATCCAAAAAAAAAAAAAGATTGGGTATGTAAGTGTAAATTTCGACTAAAAACGGATACTTTCGCCACAATTTTTTCAAAGTTAAATAACAATTTATTAAAGTTAAATATAATTTTCTATTCTAAAACTAATAACAAATAAGTAGTTTTATGTTGATTATAAATTATAAAAGTCTTATTTCCTTTTTCCCCACCTCACCGATTTGGAGAGATATAAGAAGAAATAGAAGAAAAAGCTTGATTGCATGGGTGTGTGGGAGTTTCAACTAAAAAGTATACACATAAAATTCAACAATCATATCTTTATTTCTTCTTTTTAAAAAGACATCTAACAAAACACCAGGTCCAAAGTTGAAAAATTGAAAAATACTGATGAGCTAAACATTTTGAAAAATCCAAATTTATTTAGAGACATATTAATTTTTAAAATTTATTTAAAAAATAGTATTTTTCAAAAAAAAAATAGAAAAATATCAATTTTTTTGAAAAAAAAATTGGTATTTTGAAATACTCGAGGTAACCATCAGGTTATTTGGGATAATCAATTAAGTTATTTAACGTAACCAGACTTGTTATTTCAAGTAATTTAACTGATTACCTCAAGTACTTTATTAACTTGTAAAAAATGATATTTTTAAAAATTTTCAAAAGTGATATTTTTATAAATATATCCAAATTTTTTCAAAAATATTAAGATCTCGAATTTTTCAATTTTTTTAGACTTTATAATATAAAATCAAATTTTCTCTTTTTTAAACTCCTTGAGATATTTCCACGTCATTAGAAATTACATTTGTTTTAAATTAAGTACTGAACTAGCATTTCAAGGAAAGAGAGAGAGAGACTTATCATATCTATTATGGGCACTCTCTTGAGAACCGTTTATTCGAATTTTTTTTTTTAGAGAAATGATGAAAAATATTTCATTTTCTAATAAATTTGTGTTTCATATTAATGGTAAACACATAATAGATAGGAAATTATTTGCATTTTTTCTATAGTCCATTACATATTACTAAAGATAATAAATAGATAGGAAATTATTTGCATTTTCTCTATAGTCCATTACATATGACTAAAGATAATATTAGCCAAATGACCTTTCAAAGGTAAATATATGCGTGTGTATATATATATATATATATATATATATATATATATATATATATATTCTTTTTTATGTCATGCATAAAGAAAAATGCTTTAGCCAAAGGCGTATTTCGCCTTCCATCCCCCACATGTGAGACATACTAAAACTTACTTTAAGGACACCTCAATGGGGACGAGATTCCTTTTGCTATTGTTTTTAGGAAAAATGAAAAATGAAAAATTTATCATTGTACTAAGTGAAAGTGATGAAAAAAAATACCAAAAATCTCCTTTATATTTTTTTGCAAAATACTAATTTCCTCCCCTATGTTTTTAGAAATACAAAATCTATCCCTTAAGTTTGTCAAATTGGATCAAAGTTATCCTTATGACAAAATTTAATTGAAGTTTCCCAAATTTTTACCTGAAAATGGACAATTTGCCCTAGGTCAAATAATCAAATTGTCCGCCAACTTAGAACTAAACAACTTAAATATAAAATATCTAAGAGTTAATAATAGTAGTGGTCCTAAATATACTTATTATACCCTTTTAGCTCCAAACTTTCAACTTATACAATAATGATCTTTAAAATATGTAATTGTTATAATATTGATCATTTTCATTTATCACAAATCGTTAATTTTTTTGACAAATAATAGTTATCGATAAAATATATATAATTAGACATTATTTACTTCTATTAATCAAAATACTATTCTCAATAATAGTTACTAAACTGTGTACTTTATATGGGACTCATTTTTATTAAAAATTTAGCATTTTGTAAGGAAAAAAAATAGTCATTACTACAATAAATAATAAAATCAAATGTGAGCCAGAGTATAAAATTGGATATTTGTCAAATTAAGGGAATATATTGTATTGTGTTGGATATTTGTCAAATTAAGGGAATATATTGTATTCTGAGAACACAGTAGCAAACCGGTATTTTGCTAAAACAAGGTGAGGTTTTGGTTGTTCCCCTTATTTTTTATTTATATATTTTTTTATAAAAGTTATTTTTCATTTTTTTCCGGTTCATCCAATAAAAGACAAAGCGCAGTGCAGTGCAGTGGAGAAATTAGTTCGGCGGAGGGAAACCCGACTTGACTCTCTCTCTACTCTAACTGGTGCTTTTTCTCACAACCCTCTACTGTATTTTCATTTTCTTTGCTTTAAAATATCAATTTAATTTAGCATTTATTTATTCTCCTAATTCCATTCTCCAACCTGTTTGGTTCCCGGGAAAGCGTTAGAAACTTTCAGGCAGATATAACTCTTTCTACCATATTTGCGTTTTGTTTTGGGACTCCTGCTCTATTATTCACAATTTAAGCTAAGCTGCACAGAAATTAGGTTTAGGTTTCTTTTTTGGGTTTGGAAAATAGCTGAGAATGTAAAGTTTAAAATGCTTAGGTTTATAACGTCAAGGAAACTGAATGAGCTGCGGTTGTAACATTTTCTCAACCTGAAACAAATATTTTAGATTGAATTTTAGCTCTTGACGAGCATTTTTGTTGCTTATCACTAATTATGGTTGAAAAGGCAATGGCGAGTTTTATTTTTATTTTTAAATGTTTATTTTGACTTATCATGTCTCGATTTTGTTTGCAATCGAGTTTCATTACGAGGGTTGAGATTTGAATTCATTATGGGAATGTGGAAGCTGGGTATACGAATTCATGTTAGTTGAGTTGGTGGGTTTGATCGGTGAGTTAATTGGGTTGATTTCCACTTATCATTTGAAAATCTGAACCAAATGAATCAACTTATTTCGTTTTTGATAAATACCTACTAGTGGGTAGTGGACCCTGGTTCTGAATTTTGATAATTCTAATGAAGGGCTTTGAAATGATAGGTAAAATGGAAAACCCAGATGCAAATCAGCTTCCTGAAGTGGATTCATTGCCCGATGGATTTGTTGAAAGCTCCCCAGATCCTCTGGCTCCTCAGACTCCTACTTTAGAACAAGAAAAGCCTTTGGGAAGTTGCAAGGAGGGTAATACCCCGGAAGTCAATTGCTCGAACGAATCCATAGAGGAGTCTTCAGCAAATGAGTTTCAGAAAAGCCAGGGTAGGACAGAGAAGACACAAAAACTGAGAACTTTTCCTGTTGTATTATCTGAAACAGATAATTTTGATGCTTCAGTTGAGATGCCAAGAAAGGACTGTATGGAGCATACAGAAAGTACAATTTTCGCTATGAATTCAGCTGAATCATCGTCAGAGGCGTCAGTTGGGGTATCAGAAAGCAGTGGGGTAAAGGAACAACTTACAGAAAAATGTCAAAGTTCTGAGAGACGTAGTTATCTTTCCTTGCAATTTCCCACGTTATTCACTCGCTCTGAAAATTTGCATATGGTTGTTATTGTTCCCTGGTGTTTGAATTATTGACATAAGTTTTTTTCCCCTCTTGTATCATCACTTTGCAGCCATTGAAGGGGGCTTAGAGGCACCAACAACTAAAAACAGAAAATCTGTCAGTATTTATCCATTTTTTGTTCATATCATGTTGTAAAGAGTAATGTATTAGTTTGTCTTAGTTTTATTTTTGTTTCTTGGTTTTGGTTACCAAACTTGAATATGAAGATTGTGGATGCATTGAGAAAACTATTTTTATTTCTCGAATCAGAATTCCGGAGTAGTTCAAATACTCTTTAGGTGAAAACTACACAAACTTTATTTCTTACCATTCTACTTGACATTTCAATCTCCCAGGGGATAAGAATTATCTTTAGATTTTAGTGTGAGGTTTTCTAGTCATTCCTAGTGAATCTATTGACCTAGTTTTCTGTTATTTGTTTGTTACGTACTTTTCTTTTGGATGGAAATTTATTTACATACTTTCGTAAGTTTTATAAGTTACTTCATTAAGCTTTGTAGATTGGATTTGTTTCCACACAGGAAACCAGTGAGACTAAACGTAAGAACGTGAAGCGTACCTTTAAATCAGAACAAGAGTTTCTAGAGTTCACTTTGAAATACCAACAAGTTCTTGCTGAAAGGGATTCAGGTATGTTGATATCCTTGTAGTGACATTATGGTTACACCTTGAGCTATTTATATATTTACACACAGATTGATTTTTGTTGCTATTGATATCCGTCAAACGAATTTCAGATTTGATATTTCTGTATAAATTAATATGTCTGAATATCAGCAAATTCTCTCTAATTGATAACCTTTCGGTTAACTCACCCTCATCTCGTTTGTAGCCATTGCTGTTCGAGATAAACTAGAGTCACTCTGTAGGGAGTTACAGCGCCAAAACAAAATTCTAATGGTAGGTTATCTTTGCACAATCGGCATGTAGGGTTTTTTCCTGTTGCATGTTTGGTTGATGCTTTTGTTGGCTTGTTATATTAAGAACTCAGTAGTGATTGTTGTTATTGGTTAACATGACTTTGTTGAGTTCATATTAGATGTGGATTCTTTTATTGTTATTTTATTTGCTCAATGTTTTGACTTCATCACTTCTTTGCTAGTCCCCGTTCTTGGAATTTTTTCACTTTATCTGATTTTTTGGGTCATGCTAACTATTCAACATTTTACAACTCCTTTGTTTTTTGTTTTTATATATACTATTACTATTTTAGATATAACAGAATCCCAGAAGTCTTTTTCTATTTTTTCTTTCTAAATAAATATTTGCTTAGGTGGCTGAGGAAGAGTCCTTGTTTTTTGAATTGTTATATTCTACTTCAAACTCGATCTGGATAGTTTCTCTACTTTTTTATTTTTATTTTTATTATTCAACATGATTATTTAGACCTTGCTGATTATTGAACAGGATGAATGTAAAAGGGTGTCCACGGAGGGGCAAAATTTGAGACTAGACTTATCAGCAAGGTTCCAAGATGCAATAAAGGTAGGGTCTCTCTCTTTCTCACCCCTGTTATACCCTCTTCCTTTGCTATTTAATTCTATAAAAGTATAAATACCTAGCTTAACATTTTGGAAGCTTCTAAGATGCTTTCTGCCTGCCCCCCCCCCCCTTTTTTTTCTTGCGCTACTGTCTATTTTCTCTGGTACTTCTTCATATTTTTAAGTTTTTGCATTTGTCTGTGTCAACATCTGGAGCCTGTTTTGTGATTGCTTTATCATCGATTTTGTATGCATTTATGTAAAATATTTATTTTATGCTTATCCTGCTTGAAATAGATTATGGTTTGGATTAAAAGATATACTTAACACTATCAGGATTTGGGAAAGAGATTTAAGCAATTGAATTAACAAAGTGTTTAAGTGATAGCTAAATTCGGACATTGCTTTGTCTTGAGAACCAATTCAACGGAGGGATCCTTATTTTTATTTGCTGTCTATGTGTCAATATCTAGATTTTATAGGAACCACATAATTATAATGATTTCATTTCCTTTGTGCTTGATGTATATGTCATTTTGTTATAGGATGTGAGCAACAAGCTAGATGAGCAAAAAGATGAATGCCTCGCTCAGCTTAAGGAGAATGAGACGTAAGTCCATTCATGTTCTGGAGTAACTGTAACATGATATTGTTTCTGTTCATCATCACTTTTATGCTTTCTTTTTTCTTTTTTGCTTTTTTTTTTTTTTTAACCTTTGAATGCTATTTGTATGTTGTCACTATTGTACTATTGTGTTTTCATTAATATTATCAGCTATGTAATGTTTAATCTGTTTTCCCCAACCAAAATGTTCAATTGAGAACCCAACCTATGCATGATTACTTTAATGGTTTTGACCATACCCACAAACAACTGGCAGTTGAGTAAATAGAAGTTGCTAACCTTACATAAGATTCTCATCCTAATACTCAAACTCCATCTCGGGTGTTGGTTTTAGTGTCTTTCCAGTTGTAGAATCTCTTATCACTCTTGGTTGGCTTTTCAATAATTTATATTTTTTGTAACTACAATTATATTTATTTCACTAATTCAATTTTTTTATTCGATGATACATTTTCAAAATTACTATGGAATGAAAATTTCCTTTTTGAAATGTTAAGTACCTACCATACTAGCTTTGAATGTCACATTTCAATGTATCCCAATGAAATTATATCCACTTGGGATAATGATATAAGAATACATTAACTTTTGATCTTTTTTTTTTCCAAAAAAATATCCGGCTTTTGAATCCATGCAAATTAATATCATAACTTTTAAAATCATGCTTAAACCATTTTGTAAACTTGAAGCTTGTTGTTGGACTATTATGTAGTGGAACTGTCTGCTAATATCTAGTTTAATACAATTTTAACAATTAACATCCATTGCTTTGTGCTCAGGTTAAGATCTAAACTCAAGCAACTTGCTGACCAGTGTGCTCTTTCAGAACAGCACCATGAACAGAAGGTAGAATTTTTTGACTCATGCTGGAGTTAGTTTACTCGGGATATGCTGTTAACGTTGTTCTTTGTTGACCATTTTATTTGTTGGGATTTTAATGCACAGTTAAAGCAGAAGAGTCTGGAACTTCAGATTGCTGATTTGAAGATTAAGCAACATGAAGAGAAACTAGTGCAGGAACAATCCCGTATAAAATTATATGCAGAACAAGTGTCACAATTACTGGCTACTGAAAAGAACTTGCACTTACAGTTGACAGCCGATGGAGAAAAGTTCCAACAATTCCAGGTCAAACTTTTCCCCCTTTTTTCTTTCCTTGCATCGTTATTTCATTACTGTTTTTAAAAATTCATAATTAGTAATATAAAGAAACCTTCATTTACTATTGTTTTTATTTTTCTATATAAAGAGACCTTAATGGACTCATTTATTGAGATAAAGATTCAAATGGTTTGCCTTGAACGAGTAGATGTGTAGTCATCTTGGTAGGTGGAGTCCTTAGGCTGTGTTTGGTATGCGGTATTGGATTGGATTATTGTACTAGATTGAGATATGCTTAATACTATTTTGTGTTTAGTGTTGTATTGTACTGAACGAAGGTTACTTTAAAAAATTAATAAATAAATACGTCATAAACCAAATTTAAAATATTAAGCTGTAGAAAATATGAATATTTTAATTTAGTTTTAGTTGAATTTGGATCTAAGAAGAAACAAAAAATAAAAATAAAAAATAAATTAGCAGGTGAGACCCAATAGTATTGGAGAATGTAGGGATTGTGATGCGGCCTACTGATAACCAAACCCCCACTTTTGAATGGGATAAGTTATCCTATACAAATGAGACTAATTTTGGGAAATTATATCATTTATCCTAATTCCAAGATGGCACAAAATATGGTTTTAAGATAAATAATCTCAATCCCAATCCAATGCACCAAACGTGCCAGTATTATCCTTCTCATTATGAAACTTATACCAAAGAACTCTAATGGTTTCAAATTATTAAGTCAATATTTTCTGCACCAGAGTTCGTGTGCGCATCTTTATTTTCATTATATGTTATTATTATGTCTAAATTGTGTATTTTTTCAAAGAAATAAAAGGAAAAAAAATTGTTGCCTTAGACAAGTCCTGACATAGAGCAAGTACAAATTGTTTCCTTAATTGGTTAACCAGGATTTCCAAACTTGTTGCCTTACCCTAGCCTTCCATTGGCTACAAGAGCGTGAAAAATAAAATAAGGTAAAATAAAATTGTTGCTTTCTCGACCTTTACTTTGAGCATACCCTTCTGCAAATGACAAAAACAAACTCTTGTTGCTTTCTCAACCCCTTGCAAATGAAATAATTTTTTTTTTGTCTGCATGGAAAGGCTCAATATTATGGCTATATATCTGATCAAAAGCTAATACTTCAAAAAAATTCTTCTGCAGGATGCTTTGTTAAAAAGCAACGAAGTTTTTGAAACATTTAAACAAGAGATTCAAAAGGTATACTTATTTTCTTGAATCATCTGATGATCTGATTCAAAGAATTCTTTCTTGATTGTTTTAGTTTTATTATGGTTTAATTAACGAAGCTAAGCTTCTGCTTGTTGCGTATGTAAACATAGATGGCTAAATCCATAAAGGAACTGAAGAAGGATAATACATTCTTGAGGAGCAAGTCTGAGAAATCAGACATTACTCTTATCGAGCTTGTTGACGAGGTATTGTATTTCTGTGTTTTCTAGCTTTGAATTATTCGTCAGTCAGTTGTAAAGAGAATTTCAAACTTTACAACATCACTCCGCCTCCCCTGCCCTCCATCCCTCTCCCATCTTTCACTATTTTTGTGAATACATTCCTATTTTGGTTTACTGGCCACTTGCTTTGAGTATGTATCACGGTGATTAATTGCTTTTTTTCCCTATGCAAGCAGAGAAGATAATTATTTCCAAATTATGTTCAACTTGATTTTCATTTTGTCTGAGCAGCGTGAGCGGTTGAAGAAACAGTTAGAAAAAACAAAAAATCAGAAAGAAAAGCTCGAATCATTGTGCCGGTCTCTTCAGGCAGAAAGAAAACAAAATTCGATTGGGAGCAGCAATTCTGATTCTGTTCCGGTATGATATATTGATGTAACTATGTTAGCTTATCTTGGTATGTTTTTGATATTGGTTGATTGAATATTGATTGCTGTCAAGAAACAGTAGAAGAGCTCAGTATACCATGGACATTCTAAGTACAACGATAATGGTTCTGATTCTTCTGTATCATTGTGCTAATCACTTCAGGCAGAAAGAAAACAGGATTCCACAGGGAGCAACAGTTCTGAATCCATTCCGGTATGAATAGTGAAGGAATCAAGTATGCTCTTCCACCCCACATTTGTCTATGATATGGCTTGTTGTCAAGAAACAGGAACAGAAATCATTAAATATTCAGAAGCTTTTGAAGTCTGTTTCATATCATCGAGAACTTCAGTGATATTGTTTATCTTGTTTCACCCCTATTTCTCTACGTGAGTTTTGAGAGTTTGCAACCAGTTTCATTGTTGCACGTTTATTCGGCATAACTAGAGTTAGGACGCTCTTTCTGTGCAAGATAAGATGCAAAATATGATCTTGGGGCTTCCCTATTAGACAAGGATCTACTATTTAAACGCACAAGGTGACTTGAGCCTTGGAGTAAAGCTCTACCTTCTTGTATGCAATCTTTTTTCGATGTTCCCAACAAGGTTTATATTTATATGCGTTGCTGAAGAATGAGAATTATTTCTTGTTTTTTCTTGGAATAAGAATTATAGTTGCAAAAAGTCCCATGCAAGGGCTAGTCCTCGTGTAGATTTTACCTTTGGCTTTGTTAATTCAGGATGCCTTGCGATTTTTGCTTAGATATTCCGTTTTTATGTTGAGTTTTTTGGACTTTAACCCAACTAAGTATCCCGTGAAGGTTCTTATGCTGGCCCTTTAGACTAATGTACAGGTTTTGGCTTCTCTGCCATATTATTAGGTTCACAATTTGGTTATTGTATCGTACTACGACTAACATCTTCGTTTCAAAATAAAGCAAATGGTTTTTAATATCTGAAATGTGAAACACATAGAAGTTTGCATAGGGGGAGTATTTTGTGTTAGGAAACCAATTAGAATATAGCAAATATAATTAATTGCATAGGGAACTTATGAGATGGGAAGAGGGAAAAAAAAAAAAAAAAAAAACCTCTGCAAATACTATCAAGTTTTGTTTAATTCTGTCAAATTTACATACTTGATATGATTCGGTCTTGAAAAATTTACAAAAGCCTCTGGAATTTGTTCGGACGCTTAATTAATCTCCACAACCTGAAAAACAGAGGTTGGGTCTATCATCTCCGTGGCTTGGCTTCAAAATTGTCCATAGTATAATATCATGTCTCCATGTGAAGCCATACTAATCAAGAAGATAATGACACAACAATATTAGATACTATAATTATTTTTTTGAAAGGAAAATAACTTCATTAGTACTCAAATAAGGGTTATAATAGAAAATCGAGTTAGGAAATCATTCATACACTAAGATAAAAAAACTTCAGAAATCTTATAACACAGGTAGACCCCACCAATAATTTTGAAAAAAAACTAGATGAGGGATGAAATGGAGTTCTTCAGCGACTCGTTTTGATTCTTCTCGATTTGAATTAGTATTTCTGATTGGTTTACCGAAGGAGATTCTGCCAACTCCAATCCAACTTAAGGCATCACAAATCTAGATCTAAGTGTACTAAAATTACCATAAATCTAGATCTAATTGAAAAATTGTCTTCCCAAATAGAAGAATTCTTTAAAAATAAAAACAAAAACATAATTAAAAAAAAAAACTCACACCAAAAATAGGGAAAATCCGCCTCCCCAGCATAGGAGAAACCTACTAAAAGAGAAACCGAGGAAGAGCTGCAAGGGGAGGAATCTTTGTTGTGGAAGAAAGGAGAGGGAGCCGCCCTAAGTAATTATACTTAGATATTATAATTTCGTTATACCTCGGGAAGAGTAATAATAGAATTAACATATTTTGTTTGATAACGACGCAATAATATTAGGTAATGTAATTTCTTTATACCTTAGGAAGAGATACTAGAGTTACCATATTTATGTTTGATAATAATAATTTAATGGTGTAATAATCCCATGGATCCTCGAAGTAAAGGAAACGTCTCATTTTGGTATATGAACTTAAAATTTTGTCATTTTTCTCTTTAAATTATCAGAATTATTCCTCAGAATTGTTCCTGGTATTTCTAGCTTTGAGTAATACTAGTGTTACCATATTTATGTTTGATAGTAATAATTTAATGGATTAATCACCCCATTGGTCCTTGAAGTATAGAAAATGTCTCATTTTGTTATATAAATTTAATATTTTGTCATTTTGCTCTTTAAATTATCGAAAGTGTTCCTCTTACTTCTAGCTTTGAATGAGCAAGTGAGATGGACATATGTCTTTTGTTTTAATTATCTCTACAAAGTATCACATTTTGGAGATAGTCTTGAATAATTTCTTGTCTAATAGGTAGTTGGGTTTTTTAACTCAACCAAGTCATATAAAGAGGAAAATGCAGTGAAAGTATCAATTTTTAGTCAAAATTTACACTTTAATATCCAATCTTTTTTTTTTAAGGCAATAATACCTTCCGTCTAAATTTTGTAGGAATCGTCAAATTTCTTCGTTAAACGCCACATCATGGGACACGTGTCGCCTTTTAAGGTTAATTATAATTTTTTAAAAAAAAAATGAAATAAAATTAGGAAAATGAAAACAAATGAAATAAAATAAAATAAAATAAACAAGTTGAAAAAAGAGCCTTGATCATGGACTAACGAAAACCCTGATCTCCCTCTCTATGAAGATCACCATTTCAAAACCCACATTCTCAATCCCAACCCTCTAAAACTCTAACCGTAAAATCCCTAATCTTCCATAACATAGACCACCATTCAATTTCGTTAAATAATATAAAAAAAAAAAAAACCCCACCATTTGAGCCCGTAAGACAAAGGAGATTGCCAAGATTCTCTTGATCTCAATTAGAACGGAGAGGACTGATTAGGGTACTCTACTCCATCTTTCCGAACTAACGAATTGGATTTTCCCGCTATTCCCGCCTCTAAATCAGCCACAACCGTCATCACCTCCGTATATTGGTGCAGAACGAGGTGGAAGAAGATGAGTCAAAATCAAAGAGCGACTGATGAACAAAGTTTTTTTTGGTCAAGAGCGAAGATGGGTCACCTCCATTTCGGCCAAATCGTGCCTAGTACTGGTCTGATGGAGTTTTTTTGTGTTCATGCCCTAAAATCTTGAAGACCCTTTCATTGGCAAAAAAAAATCTTCTTTTTGCTCATAACCAATCAATTATATTTCATCTCACCATGAACAGAGCAACAAAACCCAAAATCCAATAGAAAATTTCCATCGATTTTGAATTTGTATTGATGGAGATTTTATTAAGAATAACTCTTTCACTGATTTCGTTATTTAAAATTATGGAGAATCTGTTTATTTTATTTGTGATTGTTTGTAATTTGGTTTATCTTGTAGGTAGTTTCCCTTTTTTTTTTCAGTTTTATTTTAATTTTTCCTTGTAATATCTTATTGTAATCTTTATTCTTTAGGTAGTTTCCTTCTTAGTATAATCTAGGTTATATATTTATTGTATTCATACGCTTATCGAATTAATGAGAATCGTTTTTTCGTACAACCTTTTTTGTGTTATCTATCTTCTTCAGCTTTTAGGAATTTAGATTTTAATTAATGAGTTGCAGGGATTAATGGATTAATTCTAGAGAGAGAGAGGAAGTTTTTTTTTTCCTGAATTGTTTCTTCTTTATTTTATTTCATTTGTTTTCATTTTTCTAATTTTATTTCTTTTTTTTTTCATTTTAAAAATTATAATTAACTTCAAAGGGCGACACATGTCTCATAATGAGACATTTAATAGAAAAATTTGACGTTTGTTACAAAATTTGGATGGAAAGTATTAAGACCGCTTAAATCTTCTCAATTCTCATTTTTCAATAGTTCTAATATATATTTATTGATAATCAATTTTTCCAACATGAAATTAATTTAAAGTTTATGAGCAAAACAGATCTTTTAAATAATTTAGGAACTAAGAAGATCATTAATCCTTAATTAATAGATATGTTTTTTTTTTCTTTGAGGAAATTGCAACATTTTCTTAAGTTGGATCATCAACGCTTGAAATTATATGGCTACAAACTACTCAGTTTTTTAAGCAGGGCATCAATGCTTTGATTATATGGCTAGAAATGCGTCATATATAATATAATAGTATGATAGCTATAAACGTTTTAATCCAAAAAGATACGACAATACATTGTTAGTGTTCAATTGTTGAACATTGTAATAGAAACTTTTAAAAATGAGTTTTGATAAAAGGAGCTATGTTTTAAAATTCTTTACAAAATAAGTTCCTCATATATTGTTGAGAATAAATACTTTGCAAAAAAATTTAAAAAAAATATAAACTTTTATTAAAACTCACGCTTAAATAACATATCGTACTAAATTTAGTTTGCAGTTTTCAACATCCAAAATCTAAAAAGGAAAAAAAAAAAAAAAAAACCGAAAACCTAAACCAATTTAAGCCGTGAAAGCCTACTAATCGGGGGTAGTTAGTCCAAAATTTGAGAGATGTGTGTGAATTTAGAGGAGTTAAAGATTTAAAGTTTGGTAAAATGTACGTTATTTTCTTTTAAATTTATAATAAATCATGGTATAAAAAAAATAAAAAAAAAAAAAGCCGTGGAAGCCAATTCCAAGCATATAAAAAAAAAAAAAAAAAAAAAATCCAGGTGCGGTGGAGATGGAGGAGGCAGGGCCTGCGTGGTAATGGGTGTGGGCCCATTTACAAATCCAACCCCAAAAGCTCTACTGTAGCGCAGGTTGGTTACAACGGAGATTCTGAAAAACCGTTTCTTCTTCTTGTTCTTCTTCTTTCTCTCTCTTGCTTTTTGTAACAAAGACTGAGAGTAGTGGCGGCACCAATGGAAGATAAGGAGAAGCCGAAGCAGAAGGAGGTTGAGCAACAAAGCAGCAATGAGAGTGGGAATAGAGAAGAGACGAACGAGCACATTGAGACGAGCAGGGCGGAGAGAGCAGTGTGGCTGATGAAATGCCCTCCCCTCGTCTCTCGCTCTCTCCGCCATCCTCCATTCCCCGATTTCCCCTCCTCCGACGCTTCTCCTCCTCCTCCCGTCGCTAAGGTCGTCGTCTCCATCGACCCTCTCCGCTCCAATGACGACTCTGCTTCTCCTCAGGTACCACTACCACACACACTCTTACCCCNTCTCTAAATATATATATATATATATTTGTAATAAATACATTGTGTGTATTTGGTATTATTTTGGGTCTTCATTATTTTGTGCTTTAAATCTCTTTGTTTTCATTCTAATGTTTTGGTTTTTAGGGTTCCTCTTTCGATTTTTTTTTTCTCCTTTCCTTGCATGCATTAGATTTTCGGTCAAAAATTTTGTTTTCTTTCCTTTTTTTAATTTCTTTTTTCACTTCGTGATTTCTAGGGCTTAACCATTTTTTTTTTTTTTGCCCTCCTTTGCGTGCGTTTTTTTATTTTTTGGTTTTTAATTTTATTCTGTCCATTTTTCTAAAATACAAGAAAAAAAAAATTATTGGTTTTAAATCGTCACTACATTTTGGTATGCTTTTGGTTGAACACATTGTCTTCATTTTGTGTTTTCCGCATTTTCACTTTATTATGTCTTTGGATTTTTCATGCTTTGGGTTAGGAAGATCTCGCCTCAATTTTATATGGGCTAGAGTTAAAAATGTGGATAGTTTGTAAACGAACCTAGCATATAACCCTCCCAAATTGTTGTAAAATCCCAGTGAACCATTGAGCTTCTTACATAACATGTCTCATTGACTGTATCCATATGACAGTGATTTTTAGAGCAATAAGGTTAATATTTTACGGCTAATTTTCCTGTGAGAAATACAATGCAGATGAACTCAGGGGTTAACACTACAAATTTCTTTGAGCAAGAACTTAACCAAAAATTGTTGGTTCTGGTCACCTGTTATCTGTTAGCCTTTGCTTAATTGTTCAAATAATGTTATTTTCTCCAAATTGATTTTCATGTAGAAGACGTAGAAAAACTATTGTTGTTAGTAATAGGATCCGTGGTAAATATGAAAGAGGATCGTATTATTTTTATTTCGTCGAACATGAAGTGGGGTTAGAGAAAACAAGAAGTTTGTCTGAACTATGAAATGCATTGATTTTTTTCTTCTTTCAATTCTTCAGTGTCTAGTTGGCATTTTTCCCTTGTCAAGTAGTTTTGTGTGATTGTTTGTTGAAATTACTTTATTACGTAAATTTTCCTTTTAGATTTGGTTTTGCTTTTCATATTAAATAGAGATTAATCTCCACTTGCTTCTGTCTTTATGTCCATTCTTCAAAACAACATGCAGTTCACCATTGAATTGGCTGGCGCAGAATCTGGAAATATGCCTAGGCATTACTCCATGGAAATGTCTAAAGACCTCATTCCGATGACTGTATTTTCCGAGTCTACGCAAGGTGAGCATGCATCTTTTGGAATGAGTACTAATGTGATTTATGATAGTTTAATATTTACTCTGCTTTCACGTTATGCCATTAAGATTCTATTGCTGACATGCATCTATGATTATTACTAACTGCCAAATTGACATTATGCCATTATTCGTTGTTGACACCTATGATAATTTACTGTCGGACAAAAGTTAGCAGTATTGTCGAATAAACAAAAATCAAAGTTCTAGGATGCAACAAACTAAAGATTCTGAGGGAGAGCTGATTATTGTAAAACAGGACAACCTGCTATTAATATTACATTTTTATGCCCGCACGGAAGAAAAAGGTAGATTCTTTCCACCTTTAATGCGTGAGTGTGCAATGTACTTGCACTGAATTGTGAATAGGTAAAGGAAACCTTTTTTGTCAAGCTAAAATGTACAATTTAGGAATCGAGTAAATTATTTAGTCAAAGAAGAGTACAAAGAGCCTTCTAAGTGTCTGGGTTAGTGGTGTAGGTATCATAAAATCAGAATTGTTTTATTTATTTATTTTTTTCAGGTAACAGTCTAACTCACGGCATCACAAAGCACGTCATTATTCTCTCTATGAGTGAAATCAAAAGTACCAAATGTTATGTAGTAAGAATTTTGAGTAGAGTCTCTTTCATATAACTGCGGGGCATGTATATAATTTTCATGCTAGCCATGAGTTCTTATGGTCTAATGTGACATACTTTAACCATCAGCTAGGCAAACTGAATGGTGAATTTACTTTCTCAATATAGGAAAGATTTCAGTGGAGGGAAAGATACTAAACAAATTTGACATGAAGCCTCATCCTGAGAACCTTGAGAGCTATCGGAAGCTTTGTCGTGAACGGAGTCAAAAATATATGACTAAAAATAGAAAGATTCAGGTTTCCCGTACCTTGAAATTTGTATTGCAATGCTGTCATTAATCCAGTCATATATATTTTTTACCCTTGTCTATATTCTCGTTTCAGGTGATCGACAATGACCGTGGGGCTCATATGAGGCCTATGCCAGGGATGATGGGTCTTGTGGTTTCTGGACTTGTAATTTACATACACATTCCTTTAGTACAATTTTCTTGGATTTTGCTGCTTGCATCTTTAGGAACCTGGTTTATGTTTCTTCAGCATCAATTGCACTTCTATTATCAACCATTGATCAATAAAATAATCTTGTGGTCAAATAGGATAAGAAGAAACCGCCAACCAAGGGATCGGAGATGAAAAGAACGAGGAGGGACCGCGGAGAAATGGAAGATATTATGTTTAAGCTGTTTGAGAGGCAACCCAATTGGACTTTAAGACAACTGATCCAAGAGACGGACCAACCTGAAGTATGTTTTCTGGTTACTTATTTTTTTACCAAAGCGTTACTTATTTTTTACCAAAGCTTCTATATGATTACGTATCAGAACTTCAAGTTTTCTCATATACTTTTAAGGATGAAGTAGTGATGATATGATAATGAAGCGAAAATTATAAATGGCAAGGAAGAATGCATATTGAGGTGCTTATTGCATTTGTTTTATTTAACTCGTGTTTCACACCAAGAAACGTCCTAGATCTAGAGAACAACTAAGACTACTACCTACATTTCACAGGAGCACAATAAAATTGTAACACGGACCTTTCTTTCACTGGTTTATTCCTTGTTATGCCAATAATAAATCGGTTGTGGCCGCGTCCCTTCGCAGCAATTTCTGAAAGACATACTCAAAGACCTCTGTGTCTACAACAACAAGGGGTCAAATCAAGGAACGTACGAGCTGAAACCAGAATACAGGAAATTGAGCGAGGAGACAACTTCCAAATAGATTTTGACTATCGAGATTGGAGCCTTTTTAGTACTATCGATCATGACTATTCTTGCTTTTCTTAGACTACTGACAATGCCTTCTTTTTCTACTATAACTGCAACTTGTTCTACACCATGCGAGAGAGTGAGAGACTAGGAAGATATAAGGGCTTCTCCACTTTTTCTCTGGTTAGTTTGTAGATATATTGTTTCTTTCATTTCCGAGTCATTGTTTCTTTTCCATTTTCCCCTTATTGTGTATATACATACAGTCAGTCTTTGCAACATGGTTCAAGCATCCTCTCCGTTTGAGCATTTGCATATATTTTTTGGATGTAAATATTCCTTATAAGCCAGTGTTTAGTTCTTTTATTTATAATCAGGTTACTGGATTTTGTAATTTTTAGATGAAAAGGGCACTAATCAGCTGCTAAGACAATCTAATAGGATTCACGATTTTGATAAACCATATCTGGATTCTGGTCTCAATTTAGTGTGCTTTTGCTAATAAGTTCAACAATTTGCTTTTGAGTATGGATAAGCAGGTTTCAATCATGTCTAACTATTTAGTTGATTGCTGTATTGTAATTTCAAGGCTTTTCCTATGAATATACATCTATACATATATAAAGGCTTTAAAATAAAAATAAAAAGTTGCTGATGTCAAAGATTGAATATTTTTGGTTTGGTTTGACTTTTGATATGGGTTTCTGTTACTGCACCTCCACAACGCCAGACTGGTTCCAACCAAAATAAAATAAAAAGGAAAGGAAAGGACAAATAATATGTAAACAATGCAAATAAGAAAGCTACGTATCATTTCATTACAAGCTTACGTTTAGTATTTTTTCGTGATGTTACCTTTTTTTTTTTCTAGCTATTATACTTGTATTGGCAAAATTGATATGGAAAGAATCTTTGTCAAAAAGTAAAATCAATTTGAGTCGTGTTTTTTCTTAGCAAAATAATAAAAATAAATTGGAGTCGTGGTTTGTTGAGTCTTATTATTGCCAATATTTATCAAAAGCCTTGACCGAGTAGCTGACCAATTTGTCTAGGAGTGGTTGTTTAGGAGTGGTTCTGAAACATAATTGCCAATGGACCTTTTCCCACCCCTCCCAGTGCAATGAAAAATCAATCTAGAAGTAGTGAAGGAAATTGTTTTTTTTTTCCCCCTCCAACGAGATATTAAAGTATTTAATAGTAAACTCTAATTCTACTTATGGAATTAGTGAAAAAGTAAACTCCATGGTTAGTGCACAAGTTTTAGTAAAAAAGTGGTTCTTTTCTAGAAAATAATAAATAAGGACTTGTTGGGTAATACCAAGTTCTACTAAAAGAAATTGGGAAAAAAAAAAAAGATAGGTAAAAAATTAAAAGTAAAAATAAAAAAGCCCAAAAGAATAAGATTGTGTCGATATAGTAAAGTATCATAGTTTTAGATATGTCACATGAAACCTTTAAATTATATTTTTTAATCAATAATTTCCTTGACTTTTTTTAAGAAGCCAAAAAACACAATTTCATTAAAACTTACGTAAGGATTACAATATTTAATCGAGTTACAAATAATTTATTACAATAAGAATTAAGAAATTTTGAAGATAAGAAGATCGTTATAAATCTCAGAGTACCGATTAGTGAAGTATATAGGGTATGTAACAGTGTCCTATTAAGTGTTCTTTGTCCAATTATGGATAATGGTACTAAATGATATTAAAATTTGTTAATCGATAAAAGTTTATCCAAGTTAAAATTATAAATTAAATTATTTTATTACAAACATAAACATTTAGTTAATTCTATTGCACAACTTTTGCATTCAAAATTATAATCCTACATGAGAAATGGTATAATTAATTTTATAAAAACATAAACTAAATAATTATAATTTTAAATTGAAGAATTTATTGAATTATAACTCAATATACATGGTTAATATCATGAGGGGTCTTCATTCTTTCCCCGACGGATCATTGAAGTCCTCAATTTTTTTTTTTTAGCATTTGACTTCCTAATCTTATGGTTTTGTATTAATTAGGTCATATTTTACCAATTTCGATAAAAATAGGCGGCAAATATCATATGCTCTCCATGTGGTCCCTATGAGATGGGTAATAGGCAGAAGTAAAAATTTCCTTAGCCCAAATATTCTTTATCTGAGCCTACTTTCCTCTCATCTTTTTTGCTGCCCTTACATCTTTTCCTTCCTATTTGCTCTCTTTCTTTGATGAAAATCTCATCGCCCAACTTCTCGACCTCATTGTTGATCTTTGTGCTTTCCCCGATTCCTCTGTTTATGGTATGAAGGCTCTGTCACTAGTGTTTCAAATCATTCGACTCTCTTTCAGTGCCTTGGGCTGGAATCAATGTCATCCATTCGTGGAAGCTTTGTTGCAGCATCTGAAACTGATGACACTAGATCGAGCGACACTTTTCTAGTCCCTTGGCATACAATCTACACTGTAATGTGGCTTTGAATTTTGAGTGAATCTCAAATTCTAAGTGTAGAAAGTTGTGGTGTTTTTGTGTTTGATGTTATGGTTAATTTATGGGAATGTTCCTTGGTGATCGAGTCTTATGCCTCGTTCCATTTTATGTGGTTTTTTATTTTGAGTAGTTTACTTACTATTCTCTTCATTAGCTTTTGTTAGGGTTAATACCCTAATATTTTGGATATTTATTGAATTAATAAAATGACATTTTTTTATTTGAATTTGTGCATAATTAGTATACCATTAAATATCGGAAAATCTCTGGTTTATTTATGTGACCATAAATTTAGCATATAAATATTATATACTTGAGGATTAAATTTATGGATAATAAACTAAATATAGTCCGTAATAATTAATTAAAGTTTGGGATCTTTAATTAAATATTATTAGTACGGTCCATTAACATTGAGAATGTAATAGTCTTATCCGGACTCTTTATGTGTTGATATCACAATGGAGGTACTTTATATAACTTGATTATATAGGACTGGACCAAATATGATTTGAATTTCACATAAATTCCGTTAATTGTCGAGAGTTCAAATAATGTCACTAGATGATCATATGTAGATCAATCTTAATCCTGAGTAGTTATAGACTCCTATTTATAACATTATGTTATTTGACATGCTTGTTAAATGTTTATTTTTAAATAGATCGAAATACTTGTATCTTGAGAGCATGATAAGATGAATAGGTGGGAATGTAACTTACAGATATGGAATCCATTTCTTCCATTAGGAAGCTAGAAAGATGATTCCCTTGTGTATTGATTCAGGACTTGAACAGTTTGAGTACTCAATTTATAATAGATTTATAAATTAATTGTTCATTAGAGAATCAACGGTACACAATGATAAAGATGTAATTGAAGAGATAAACAGAATATAACCTAGTTCTAATTATGAATTGTCTATGGAGGACTGAACTATATGTAATGATTAAATCGATGGACTGCTCACTGTTTTCTGAGTAAATTAATTCTGTAATTTCAAGAGTACAATTCCGGATTTTTAGTGGAGTAATATTAGAATTAATAAATTAGAAAAATTAATTAAAGAGTTTAATTAATTGTCATAATTTATTGGAACTTGAATTACAGGTCCAAAGGTCCCCAATTTCACCTCTTACAAATATTGTACTAGATATTATATTATTTCTGTTACTGCACATTTTATATAGATAAATAGTTTATCTATATATAATTAATAATGATTATTAATTAATTAATTTTGAATTAATTAATTTAAATTTATGGAGAGATAAATTTCCTAATTTATTTAAATTTTGAATTTAAAAATATCTAATTATCAGATAATTAGATAAATAGAAATTGAGAAACTCACTAAAAGTGAAACACTCTTTTTTGAAGGAGTGAAGAGAAAAAAAAGAGAGTCTTCATATTCTCTATAGAACAAACCCTTGCAATCTCATGTATTGAGAAAATTGTAAGGGCTTAAAGTGTGAGTTTAAGAGATTGTATGCAACACCTACACGTTCATCCAGTTGTGCTTGAGGCTTGGATTGGAAGATCGTGGTTGAGAAGATAGTAAAGTTAGGATCTGTTGATAGGCTACAAGAGGTATTAGATCTATTCTCTTTGTATGTTCCTATTTGCTATAAATTAATACTATGTACTCATATAGTCAATTGTTTTGAGAAAATTTTTGAATATTCCTAGACCAATCTTCCGCTGCGAAAATCGTTTTTAAATCCAATAACTTTAAGTGGAGGATGTTTGCGCCTATCGATGGCTTTTGATCATGGGTGGCTCAATGTGAACATGGATGTCAAAAGCCAGTTTTATCATTTATGCATATTTCTGAAATCAGTTATTATTTCGTATATTATTTCATTTCTTAACTTTCTTTATTCTCATAACCGTTTATCTTTAAGTAGATATCATTGCTAAGTAACTCAAAGCTGAACTTGAGCATCATTTTTTGGGAAACTTGGTTAAGAAGAGGGTTATATGAGAGAATTTTCATCTATTACCCCTCTAGGAGGCATCGTGTGCAATGCACGTGATATTTGATGCGTATTCGAACTAAAATATTAAAAAAAGTATCTAAGTGATACCAGACAAAAATATTAGGGACTCAAATGCTATATATATATAAATATATAAAAAGAATGTAGACTTGAGTGATCCATCCAGGAAAAATGAGGACCCTATGTGATATTTCTCTAAGAAATAAATAGGTGTTTATTACATTTGAAATGAGTTTGATAAATAGAGTAGAGAAGATAAAAAAAAAAATTCAATGTCTCTCTGAAAAATAGACAAATTTTTTTCAATGTCTCTTTGAAAACTAGAGAAAAACAACAATAAATTGCCGAAACTACATCAAATCATGTTTTTTGGTGGCCAAAAAATCGTTACGAAGCTCCAAAAAATATTCGAGGTTTTAAAATAATGCTGTAAAAATACTTAAAAGATCCTTCAATTTTACTAGCAAAAATTCGATCTTAACCCAAGTTTCTACCCATTATGATTATTAAACTAACTTATTTTAATCTTTTACCCTTTTATACTTGTTTTGAGGTGTTTGTCTTTTAGCAAAATTAGTTGTCAAAATTGGTTACTAGAGGTGATTTCATTTGTCTTTAATTGAGGAATTTAGTCCCTCTAAACTACAATGAGCTCAAAACTACAACGAGAGACGAAATAATTTGCCTAGAAATAATAATAATAATAATGATAGATGTAGAAATTTTAATGTTTTTAGTAAGATATGTGTATAAAGAAATATTTTAACAAGGTTTACAATGGAAATAATGGTATTTTTTTCTTTTGGAAAAAATAGAATAATGTAGTAGAGTGTGGGGAGAGCAAAAAAGAGTCACTTTTTAGATTTAGGAATTGTGTTTGGGAAAGAAAGGGCATGAGAGTTTTTTTTTTTTTTTTTCCAATTTTTTAGATTAGTTTATGACATTTGGAGATATGACCCCCCCAAAAAAAAAAAAAGAAAGAGAGATTTTGTTTATGAAGACACGTCACACGATTAGCAAATAGCATTCTTCAACCAATGAAAAAAGACGAGTTAAAAATAAAATAAAATAATCCAAAATCCCAACTTGGAGAGAATTGATAAGCCAACCAAAGTAGCAAAGCAAACGAACCAAAGGCCAACGCTAAACTAAAAGGCGCGTGTCCACCACGGCGCCGTTTTGCTCGTTTTACTTCATCAACCAAACCCAACCTGAAGCGTGTGCTTGCCACGGCGCCGTTTTGCTCCTTTACTTCATTTTGACTCTGATTCTATGAGCATATTCTTATTCCCTGGTCTTCGTTTCTTCCTCCATCGAATTCTCTCTCTGGTTTCTCCTCTCTCTAGAATCCTCCATAGCTCGAGCTCAGCCTTTGCTGCCCCTGTAATCCATTCTCAAGGTATAATCAGCTTCAACCATGTGTGAAACGTTTTCATTATTATTATAATTATTTCTCTATATTAATTTCTTAAGATGTATCATTTTTCCTGAATCTATCGATTTGGTTGCTAGTTTCTATGATCGATAACTATTGCTAATGGATCAGAGATTTTTTTGTGGAATTCTAGCTATTTGAGTTGAGAATTGCACAAGAAAACTAATCTGATAGAATGATTTTTCTCTTTAGTGCGCTCAGTTTTTGGTATAAATTTCTTTTATGGACGATATTGTGTATAGTTTGGTTTTACCAGCTTACTGTTGCTTCGTATGAGATTTTAATGCTGAATTTTGGTCCTTGTGGTTCGTGGCGCAAATTCTCTTTGCTTCCATTTTTTGTGAATCTCAAAGAGGATCTGGGTTGTATTGTTTTGTTAGAATTTGGGCTCTTATATGATATGAAAAGCTTCTGATATGAGTTTTTTTGATTCGTTTTACTAAATGTAACTGGCTATGCTAGTGGTGTATCCTTTGTTTCTTCATTTCTGGGGTTTGGGTCCCTTCTCTCTCTCTCTCTCTCTCTCTCTCCAATTGCGCAATTATGCCTACCGAAATTTTAAACTGCTTTAGAGAGATTTTTAGAGTTGAACTACTCAATCTCTGGAAGCCATGACATTCTTTATACTAATATAAATGTGCACGCCTAAGTTCACTTTGGTAAGATGTTTTTCCTTTTCAAAAATCAATAAATTCAAAGAAGTGATTGTGGGTTTTGACTTGCTTGTGGACCCAATTCCTAAAACCGTTGTTAAGTTGTTTTGATCTGATAATTTCTCTTTATGAGGCTAACTTGAATTTGAGACGGTTTTTATACAAATGTTAAGGAATATTATAGTTTAGGTTTCTTAGCAAAGGAACTCATTTAGTTTTCTCGATTAAGCCTTTTGCCTTGTTCCAATTACTATATTTCAACTTCTCATTTTTGAGGTCGTAAGATTTTGAATTTCTGATGGGCATATAAAAGCTTGATAGTTTCTTAGGGGATTATATATACACCCCAATTTCATATAAAAGTACCCCGTAATAAAATGACTGTAAGAGACAATTTAAGAAAGGAGAAAAAAAGAAAAGGCACCCCATCTTCATCTCTCTTTTTTCAATTTTGCAGTAACGTTCCTACTCAAAATTCCCTTCCATTTTTTGCCTTAATATCTTTTTAAAAATTCTTTCTGTGCGTAATGTATCTCCTCTAATTTCTTTGATAATCTCTTTATTCTTAAATTAAAGCAGAGGAAGTGAAATTTCTTTACTTTATACCTAGTTTGCTTTGTTTTATTTTTTTTTTTCCAACACCTTGTGTTTCATTTTCTCGTGTTAATTATTTGATTCTCTCATAGATTTTTGTTCAATGATTCAATCTTTTCATCCTAAAAATTAGAATTACTAATTTGTTTTAGTTCATGGACTTGCAGAGAAGAAAGTTAGCTTTAAAGGGTGTTTGGGATGCTTTTAACATGTTTTTGATTTATTGTCCTGACTTATCTTTTTATTTATTTTAGGGGTGTAAATATAGCCCATCCCCTATTTCTTATTCAGAGTACAGTAGATATATATATATATATATATATATATATTTAATGCCTTTTTCTCCCTGTGCAGGTCAACTTTGGCCAGATAAAGAATGGATAAAATTTTCAGAGAGCTAAATGGGGAGTCTGTACCTTCTCACCAAGATATGCTTAGATGTCCATTTTTGAGAAACATCAATGAGCCTACCAGCTTTTCATTCTCCTCATCGTTGGCTTTCCCACGGCCTGTAAGCTGTTGTTGTCTATCTTTTGCATTTCTGGGTGCTAACCGTGCTATTATCTATGTTACTGTTCTTGTCATCTTGTTTGGGTTGCACTTACTATCTATCAGGAGAAACAGCCCTATTTTTTCTCCTCTTCTTTCCTTACAAATTATTAGCACAAAATTTTGCCCAAAACCATTAAATTTACTTACATTTGCAGAATGTGATTCTCACTGTTAATTAAGAAACTTGCTGAAGATTTATCATTTGATTGTGAGCACGTGTGACTCATGCTGTTACTTTGCTTCAATCCCTGCGAATTGCTGATGGATGCTCGACTTAATTGAAATATAGGTATGACTAATGTATATATTTATTTTTCCTGGCCAGGTAAGGGGAGCTAAAGGTCCAATTTTTGAAGATAGTCCCAATTTTGATTTGGCATTTAGGCTCTTCCACGGTCATGATGGAGTAGTCCCTCTTTTCGGAGGCTCTTATATGCCTGCCGAGAAAGTTGAAGCTCGACCAGCCCCACCACAGTTTAATCCTTTGGCTGCAAAGGCTGCAACAATCAGTCTTTCATCCTTTGGAGCTGGTGGCCCATTTGGCTTCTTTGATTCTTTTTTCCAGAAAAAGAATCAGAAGAAATCGTCCAAGAAGGAACCTTCGCAGGTATATTGATTGAAAATTCATCCAAAGTTTGAACTATGCTCATCAGTCAAATTTTCTTCTATATGGTCTCTAAATGTATATAAGTTGCCACCCACACATTTTTTCTTTTAATTCAGGGTGGTAATTCTAAACATGATTCCTTGAGTAATGAGTGGCTGCAATCTGGGAATTGTCCAATTGCTAAGTCATACAGAGCAGTTAGTGGCGTCCTTCCACTTGTTGCAAAGGTGTTTCAGCCTCCTCCGGGCATGATACTCAAGTGCCCACCAGCAGTGGTTGCTGCCCGAGCTGCTCTAGCAAAGACTGCATTTGCAAAGAACCTCCGTCCACAACCCCTGCCTGCAAAAGTGCTTGTGATTGGGTTATTGGGCATGGCAGCAAATGTTCCTTTGGGGATATGGAGGGAACATACTGAGAAATTCTCACCATCCTGGTTTGCTGCTGTCCACGCTGCTGTTCCATTCATAGGCATGCTTAGGAAATCCGTGTTGATGCCTAAGTCAGCAATGGCGTTTACAATTGCAGCGTCTATCTTGGGACAGGTGATCGGCTCTCGTGCAGAACGATACCGTCTCAAGGCCATAGCTGCCAGAAAATTGGATGTTGCTCAAACCCCTGTTGGAGAGTCTAGCCAGTTACAGGTGGTCAACGCGAAAGTTGGTCATTGTAGTGGTGGTGCCGATTGGAATTCAGTTTCCCTTTCTATGGCGAGGCCTTCCTCATCAACGGATGTTTTCTGCTGATCCTCGTATCTACTTAATAATTGAACCTTTAATAATGTTGTAATTTAGCAGAGTGATATTCTCTGTTCTGCATTGTGTGTAAGAGCCGTGAGAATAAAAGATAAATGATGAGACCACTATTTTATTTCTGCTACATTTTCAGCTTTTTATTTGAGTGGAAATACTTGAAATTTTCTTTTATTTTTTCATTTTATTATTTTGTATGAAATAATGATCGTTTGTTCGGACAAGTCAGCCGTACTTACATCAAAATGGACAGGTTTAAACAATACATTCTTGGTCGTATATGAAAGGTAGTAATGAAAATCCTAAATTAAGTTTGAGAAGTTAATCCATCGAGTGTCACTTATATAAATCGAATTATATTATGGAACGTATATAAAACAGAACAGACTTGGTTTTTGGGTTTTCTTGAATGCAAAACAAAGAACTAAGGCTATGTTTGCGCGAGAGTAATGAAAAGAAATAGAATGGAAATAATTTCAAAATGAAATCATTACATTGTTTGGTTAGAAAATCCAAATAAAAAAAGTCTTTCCATAAAAATGAAATATAGTGTAATTTTATTTTAGCTAAGGTAGAATAGAATACCATTTAATTAATAAAAAGTAAATAATTAAATAAAACAATAAATTAAAATACAATAATAATAAATGTAAAATAATATAATAAAATAATAATTTAATGAAATAATAACATAAAATAAAATAATACTAAATGTAAAATAATTTAATAAAATAATATTTTAATTAATAAAAAATAATTTAATAAATAAATAATACTAAGCATAAAATAATTTAATAAAATAATAATTTAATTAATAAAAGACGGAGATTAAATTAAGTGATAGTGGGGAGGTGTGTCACGACTCAAAATCCGGGCCAGTAACAGAAGGGGAATTTCATAAAGGTGAGAAATTTCTTGATTTATTTGAAAAGTGTCAAAAGCTCTAATTTTTATAAAACGGTCCATTTAAATAAAATAATTGGAATTTCATCCCGTGAACCATTCCCACAGTTCGTATACACCATTAAACATAGATCGAATAATTATTTAAAAACGCGAAATCAAATATAATTCCAAGCAACATCATCATATACAACGAAACTCAAATCCCAGAATGGCATACATAGGTTCACAGACAAAATAGAAAGCAGTAAATCTTGGTTCAATGCTACTACAAAGCCCAAACAATTCAAACACCAAGATGACAAACTTCTAGCATTACCAAGAGACGAACTGCAATCAAGATGACTTCTTACTCTTCTTGATCATCGAGATCGCACTGGACACCACCTGAGCAAGAAGATAGGGGGTGAGCATAAAATGCCCAGTAGGAAAAACAATTACCCGGTCGAAAATATTTTAGTGATGGAGAATTCCTGCATGGTTAGTTTAGTCCAAAACATACATATATATATAATCCAAACCGGAAATCCATATATATATAAAAGTAGTGTAATCAAAACCATTCAATCCATATGCACATGACACAAATCAACCCATACCCATGAGCTCTTATCCTTTCATCTGTAGAAACCCAGGATGATGGCACTAAGTATGCCTAATAGCCTACCTGATACCTAAGCCCATACCCGGAGGGGACACCCATGTGTCGCCTACCAAACTTGGAGGGGCAACCGAATTGCTTACGCCTGCCAAATAGGGAGGTAATCAGAAGTAACAAAACCCCGCGCGAGTTTACGGACTCTCACCGATAGTGGGGCACACAGCGCCACACTGTAAACCCACGATGCTAACATGGTGCTCATGTATGATCCTATGACACGTGCAATATAGAACTGAAGTGTGAAAATAATCATGCTCTATTTTTTCGGTAAAATCAGCATACTAGGTTTTTATAGAAAAATGGGCAGCATAACGACCCTATTTTTAATATACCCAAAATAACCTGCACTTAAAAAATTCTCAGAGTAATACAATATATATCTCATACAACCAATTCTCATCATAGATATTTAAATAGTCTAGAAATCACATTTGTTCTCATATGTTGCTGAAAGTAAGTTTTATTCGAAAACGATTTAAAACAGAGGTAATTGAATCCCTACCTCGCTCGAATAGCAATACCATATATCGAATCCTCAAAGTGTCGTTGACGATCGACCGGAGGGTCGGGAACTAATTTCAAGCCCTCGATCGTCCTCTTGCGAAAAATCAATTTCTCACCGGAGCTTCAATTCCACAAACTGACCTCTTCGCTGAATTCCTAGTACCCAAAACAGTTAGGTTAGACATATAACTTATCTAATTCGGGTTCGGGTCCACACCGGGCCGGTGGCATGCAAAACAAGATAAATCTCGATCGTCCGATCTCGATTTCCGTGCCGATCACCAAACATAGGCAATATATATATCAAACTTTTCCATTTTCCGAGTACAATCCAAAAATGACAACAAAAACACAATCCAACGGCCGAATCAAAAAGTCAAACTTAAACTCAAAATATCCAAAAATGACAACTTTCAATCCGGGCAAAATGGGGTTGAGATATATATATCTTGATGATCTTGAGACGAGACGAATCCAACGGGACCGGTTGAAGGTCGAATGGTGGTCGAAATCGTCGCCGGTGGCCAAAAATCCGAAATAGCTCCAACGGCTTTAATGGAGGTTTTCTGGCGAACCAGTGACCGCCGGCGGCTGGCAAGGGGGGCGGCGGAGTTTCGGCGTAGCACGGGGAACCTTCGCCAGTCAGTGGCGCTGGCGGACGACGGCATTGGCGGTTCCAGCGGCGGTCGGGCGTGATCCGAGAGAGAGAGAGAGAGAGAGAGAGAGAGAGAGAGAGAAAAAAAGGACAGGGCATGTGGCCCTGTCTTATAAGGCTGTGCAATTTTTCAAAAATTACACATAAGTCTCCAAATTTCAAATCTCTATCAATCTAGTCCCCCAAAAATTGTAATTTAGTTCATCTGCACAAAACATTTACAAATTAATCTCCCCAATATTTTATCCGAAAAATTGGTAAAATGTCCAAATTACCCTCGAAAATTCCGGGTTTTTACATTCTCCCCTCCTTAAAAGAATTTCGTCCCGAAATTCAAAGTACAAGTCAAGGTTTACATCACAATACAACTTCTGACTGAAGGTCAAACAAATGAGGGTACTTCTTGTACATCTCTGTCTCGAGTTCCCAAGTAGTCTCGTCTTCTTTGTGATGTTCCCAAAGCACATTGACAAGAGGAATCTCTCTGTTGCAAAGCACCTTCAACTCTCTACCCAACAAACGAACAGGCTGCTCTTCATAGGACACATCTTCTTGGATCGGTACATGCATGTACTAAACAATATGAGATGGGTCCGACGTGTACTTCTTCAACATCGACACGTGAAACACATTATGCACGTGACCCAACTGTGCAGGCAGATTCAAGCGATACGCCACTAGTCCAATTCTCTCAGTGATATCAAAGGGACTAATATACCTTGGAGTAAGCTTACCCTTAACCCCAAATCTTGTCACACCTCGCCTTGGAGTCACTTTCAAGAATATGGAATCACCAGTATCGAACTCTACCTCATGCTTTTTCGGGTCAGCATAACTCTTCTGGCGACTCTGGATCTCTTTGAGTCTCTCTTGGATACCCTTGATCTTTTCAGTAATCTCTTCAACCAACTCAAGTCCAAGAGTAACACGCTCTTTAGGCTCCGCCCAACACAAAGGCGATCTACACGGCCTTCCATATAATACTTCATATGGAGCCACACCCACACTGGTCTGGTAACTGTTATTATAAGTAAATTTCACCAAAGGAAGATGATCATCTCAGTTCCCACCAAAGTCCAGTATGTAAAAACGTAGCATGTCCTCAGGATTCTGAATGGTCCTTTCAGACTGACCATCTGACTCAGAATGGTGAGCTGTACTGATATTTAACTGCGTACCCAATGCTTTCTGCAAGGCTCTCTAAAACTTAGAAGTGAACCTTGGATCTCTGTCAGATACTATGCTTAAAGGCACACCATGCAAGTGTATGATGTTCTCCATATACAGTTTACTGAGTTTAGTAAGTGAGTAGTCTATCCGGATCGGTATAAAGTGAGCACTCTTCGTCAACCGATCGACTACCATCCAAACTGCATCATTCTTCCTCAAGGTCTTTGGCAAATAGGTCACGAAGTCTATCATGATCTTGTTCCACTTCCATTCCGGAATTGGCAACGGCTGGAGTAATCCAGCTGGTCTCTGGTGTTCTGCCTTGACTTGCTGACAAGTCAAACACTTAGCCACAAAAGTAGCTACATCCTTTTTCATCCCTTTCGACAATACTACCGCTTCAAGTCCCGGTACATCTTGGTACTACCCAGATGTACTGCGAACCTAGATTTATGAGCCTCAGTTAGAACGGTTTCTCGAAGATTAGGGTCATCAGCTACAGCCAACTTCCCACTGAAAAGCAAAAACTCTTCTCTATTAGTGCTCCAACTGTGGTGCCCAAGATTCTCACATGCATATTAAGCCAATAATAAATATGTTCTAATTGCATATTAGGCATCTAGAAGTTGTTTATACTAGTTTTG